>JALXFT010003672.1:0-40001 GCA_023376895.1 Aspiorhynchus laticeps | reverse complement strand
ATATAAGGACATCGTAAAACAGTCCATGTTACATCAGTGGTTCAACCGTAATTTTACAAAGCTACGAGAATACTTTTGTGTGCAAAGTAAACAAAAATAATGTCTTTATTCAACGATTTCTTCTCTCCTGGGACAGTCCTCCACCATTATGGAGAGTATCACGACAAATGCGCATGTTGCTGCTGACGTAGAACACGCATGCACTGTGTCTTGTTTATGTGCAGAGGAACGCGATGCACATACATCACTGTACTCTCCATAATGGCAGAGTATGGGACGAGGAGCAGAAGAATTGTTGAATAAAGTCATTATTTTTGTTTTCTTTGCACACAAAAAGTATTCTCGTAGCTTTGTAAAATTACAGTTGAACCACTGATGCCACATGCACTATTTTAAGTGTTTTTACATTTCTGGACCTGGGAACATTTAAGTTACATTGCTGTCTATGCAGAGTCAGAAAGCTCTCGGATTTCGTCAAAAATATCTTAATTTTTGTTCTGAAGATGAACGAAGGTCTTACAGGTTTGGAACGACATGAGGGTAAGTATGACAGAATTTCCATGAACCCTTTAAAATATTAATAAAAACTATTATAGCATTTAAATTATATATAAAATTACTTTATCTTATTAAAGACCTCAAAGCCAACAGACATGGATTGTGAGGTATGTTTGGAAATCAACACCTGCACTTTTTCATACACACAAATGTTTTGCAGGAATGATCTGAGGTCACAAAGGACGTTAGGAAGTCTACTATTCAAGATCTGACGCAGCGTGCCTGTTTGAGCAGCACTAGCCATGTCCAAAGTCACAAGACCTCTGGTTAAATGTAAGTCCTGTCATATGAGCAGCCCAGTTTGGGTGAATTTACCTCATCCTGTTTATCTTCTCCTGCTAATCCCATGCCTGTCCTGCACTGTTTATTCATACGCACACACACACACGAGACCAAACACATTCATACACACACCTTTTGATGAGACACCCGTTACGCCATAGAAAAACCCAATCTTTGGTAACATACCAGAGTTATGCAACAATCAAGATTTGCTTATGATAGACTAAATTCCCCGGCGTGTTTCAGTTTTACAAGACGTTATTATGACTTGTGTATTGAGTGAACGGATGCTGCACTCACTCGAATACCAACCTTCACCTTCCTGATGAAATGCCTCTCGCTAATTTTTAATCTCTATAACTGAGAGGAATCAATATTAAAAACTGGTAGAAGTTTAAAACCATCTGAAAGATTTTAAAGTTGCTGGTGTGAAAGGCAGTGTATTGCTTTTAAGCCATAAAGCATGCTTTCACAAAAACATTTCAACGCAAAAACAAAAAGAACATATTCCCTTTTTTATTATTAATTTTCCCAGTATCAAATTATGATAAAAAGATGTATTCTTTATGCAAAATTTTCTAATGAAACATATACAGTTTATTGGCAATGTGATATTAATTTAAGCCATATTTTAACATCACAAAAATTATTTTGTCAAAATAAAAAACATTACTTTCATTAATATTTCTACGATCAAATTATTGATCAAAATGTATTCTTTATGCATCATTTTCTAATGCAGATACACTATTTATTAGCATTGTGATATTATTTTCATGACAATTATGACATTATATTTCATTTCTCTTCAAAATTTTGATTACCACCTCCAGATGTTTTATTTTATTTCATAGAAAATTCTTTCTCACTGTAATTCATATATATATATATATATACTGTCAAATGATTAATCGCATCCAAAATAAAAGTTTTTGTTTACATAATATAAAACTTTCATAATATTACACAGTACACAAATAAAAGTGTGTACTGTGTATATACAGTATACAGGGCCGTCCCTGGCTGACGCGGGGCCCGGTGCGAGGTATGGAGTGGGCCCCCCTCGGTCCATTTGCGATCGCGTTACGGGGGGGGGGGGGGGGGGGGTGTTTGGATTCCGTTCGTCGCGGGGCGCGGGGCCCGGTGCGACCGCACCAGTTGCACCGCCCAAAGGACGGCCCTGACAGTATATTATGCATATGTAAATACAAAGACATGCATGTATATAATAATTATATTAGTGCTGTCAAATGATTAATCGTGATTAATCGCATTCAAAATAAAAGTTTTCATTTACGTAATATATGCGTCTGTACTGTGTATATTTAGTATGTATATATAAATACACACACATGCATGCATTTAAGAAAAAAAAATATATATAAATTATATAAATATATACATGTAAATATTTTCAAAATATATACTGTATGTGTGTGTATTTATTTATAAATATACACAGCACACACATATATTATATAAACAAACCTTTTATTTTGGATGTGATTAATCGTTGCCCAGCACTAATATAAACTGTATATAAAATAAAATAATTGAAAATGAAAATTATTTTTATAATAAATTATTAATGTAAAATTATATATAAAAAACAATGCATATAGCAAGATTTAATTGTATTAAATGATGTGACAGTGTTTTTATTATATTTAAGACAATGACAAAAAATCTTAAAATGTTCCTAAAAATTTGTTTTTAATTTTCCTTTCATTTCATGCATGTTTTAATAACCACATAAACCACACAGCACCGACTTCTGCAAGAGATTTTATTACGAGGCAGATTTCAAGATTACCTTAGAGGCAAATCTAAGCCTGACTTGCACTCCAAAACATCAAAAACATGGAATGAGAAATCCACAGTAAAAATGTCCCTTTAGTACCAGAACACCACTTTGCATAATATAAATATTATGTGCTACATTTTATTAATCACAATGTTCTGGCAGAAGTGTTTTAGTGTTGTGTGCAAATGGAGTCATGACAATGTTTACAGTAAAGTGAGTGTGTTGATCATTTTCATGAGCATGTATTGTGTGTGAAGTCTTGGCAAAGAACACACATTACATATCATGCATAGTTGGTATACTCCGCATTCTGACAGTACTTCGACGTCAATAACAACAGCAAATTTTGTGGTGATATAGAAATTACAACTTACACAATCCTTGGATAGGGCACATCTTCAATCTAGTGACCAGTGCATTGGTGCAAACACCACAAATTGGTCCTGTATTTTTTTTGTCCTCATTCTCATAGTTTGAGAGCCATTTTTGACAAATGCTAGTGTCTAGTGTGTGAAAGTGTGGGATTTATTCCTGCTATTGGATTGCATTTCCATGGTGGTGAATATGCAATGTTCGTCCCTTCAATTAGAACAGACAGCAGCAGCTGAATCATGCACAGAACAAATGGGGTCACCAGATGCCAAAACAGTCCACACTGACAGGAAAGCCAGTTCGGAGGTCATTCACAAAATACATTTCGCCACATAAGGGTGAGACCAGCAACTTGCATCTATTTCTGACATGCTGTGGTGTTTTGAGTCCCTGGATACGAGACCAACAGCAAAATTTGATCGGTTAAGACAGGCAGACCATCACGCAGTCAGAAAGACACATGAAATAGGCAAATATCCACCATTTTCAGTTTTCAAATTTGACAATACAATGCATATGTATCAGTTTAAACTAAAATGTAAACTCGTGGTCCTCTGATCAGAAAACACATCTTTTTTTACTATTAACTAAGGCTACCAAAGTTAACTGTTGAGACTAATCAAATGTGAATTAAACAAATTTAATAGTAAAACTGATTAATTCTATAAGGTTCTTTTTCAGAACAAGAGCAGGTCCACAGTAATCCAAATTCAATACAAACAGTCCCACAGCTGGGCTTTTACCCAACTTTTTTTTTTCATAAATGAAACACAGATGGGACTTTTAACATGAGTATGTTATTTGTATTCCGTAAGGCAGAATGTACTTATTGGCAAAGTTTAACAAGACTGAAATTTCTCCTGGACACCATTAATAAGACGACATCTAGTCAACTTGCACTTAAAATAATAATTATATATATATTTATAATTTTAAATATAATATTGCATATATATTTTATGTATATATATATATATATATATATATATATATATATATATATATATTATTATTAAAATTATAAATATATACATATAACAGAAAACTTAAAATTCAAGCTTAATTATCGGCAAAAGAGCAATGAGATGACATTTTAAATCATTTCAATAATCTAACATGTCATTTCAACTTTGATTGTACAGTAGCTAGACACTTGCATTAGCAACATAATTGTGCTTGATATGAACATACCACTAGCCCTGATTAGTTCTTGATTTGATTTGTTCCTTTACTTACTGAACCCACATTTAAGACTTAACTATTGTATAAAATAGGCAATTTTCACCTCCTTCACCGTGTTCAAAAGTGTTAGCGTCAAATAAGCTGCAACAACATCTAGAGGTAAAATCTATTCATATAAAGCATGAAAATAGTGAGCAGGTCCCATCTAATGTAACAGCATTTCCTGTGACTGGTAAAAAAAGAACCCCCCAAAAAAAAGAAAGATGTACAATTCATCCTCTAAGAAAGGCATCAAACATAAAAAAAGGACAAGCTTTCCCACTTTATAACCAAACCTCTGCTGTTGCCAATATAATCCCACAATCCTCTGCATCCTCCTCCAAACCAGCAGACGACGGAGGAGTGACAAAGCCAGCGGTGAGGATGCGGGTTGTTTATGTGGATTGAACCCGGATCCGGAACTGTCCCTGCTGGAGCTGCAGGCGGAACAGCTTACAGTTAGCGATGCGTAGGGGGGCACAGCTCGTCTTACTCAGATCAGAGGGCATGAGGGGTCTGGTGGGGTGCCAGGTGCCCGTGCTTCTGCGAAACTCCCGCACATAGTCAAAACTGGTGCCTGCAGATGAAACAAAGAAATATATATTATGCAGTGAGTATTTTATGCTCTGCTCTACACAAACAGCTTGAAGACGACACATTTTTTTTGTCATGTTGTATTATGTGTACAGTATTCCAAAATGACCATCTGATTTATTTTAGCAAATTTGTTCAATTGAAACAGTTTGTATCAATAAACTGGTCACAAAAAAACATTCTGTAGTATTCCCAGAAATCAAACCTTTTTTGTGCCATTTTTGTAGTGAAATGTATTGTTATATTATTGTAATACTTAAATATTGCTGTTTATAATTGCTATCTGAAATAAAATAGTTTTCTTAATATTTCACTATTTTTTTAATTTCAGTTAACATTATTTTTTTTGCGTAACATTTTTTTAATTGTTTTAGTTGACTATAATAAGCCTTCAAAATATCTTATCTTGCATTATACCTTATATTATAAAAAATATATTTCAATATATATCTTCTTAATGACTTTAAAGTAGTAATATACTTAACTACTTAATCAAAATGGTAGCTTGATATTAACTATTCATAATTCGTTAGCAGTTTGTAATTTTTCAAAGTAGCTGATGTGTTGGTCCTCAAAATGTTAAAAAAAGTTAAAATATGCACCGGTTTTAGCTTGAATGTACAAGTTATCATAGCACAAAAATGTTTGACCTTCTCAAGGACGGAATTTGAAGATAAACTTATAAAAAGGCATTCCTAGACAGAGGATAAAGTGCGATTATAAGACCTTATCAGCTTACCAGTGTCAAGTTCTCCAACCACATATATACTGGCACCAATGGGAACAGCTCCATAAACAAAAGACGATGTGGCCTGTATGCAGAGGTTCTGGTCATCTAAATGCACCCACCTGAGAGAAAAGAAAGATACGCATGTTTCTTGTCTCTCTCTAGTACTCTTTATTTAATCACTCTAGTATTATACAAGTGTTGCTTTGAAGAGCTCACCTTTTTAGTTCATCATGGAAGAACTCAGACTTGCAGATGGTCATCTGACTGGACTCTGGATTGTCAGCGTCTCTGTTCCTCACACCACCAAACACATAGAGCTCTTGTCCAATCCCACATGCCACCGCGCCAAACCTGAGGAAAACAAGTGTGAAATTATGCAGCCGCGTTCTTGTCAAGGAATAGTGCACAAATCACAATTATGTAATTTAGCAAATTGCTGATAATATAGAGAACACAAATAAACTAGTCTCTAGTACTCTTCATGTAATAATTTAGAAATGTAACTAATACCTAGCAAACATACATAAAAGATACTTACTATATTGCTGTTTTTTCCAACTCTGTGAATACTTTATGAAAATGTAAATTACATTTACATTACAAATACTGTAAAAACAATAATACTGTGAAATATTATTGCAATGCTTTCTATCATGCACTGTACTTCTCTCCCTCACAGCCTCATTTTCATTCTAGTCTAAAACTATGGTGCTACCCTGACTAAGGTTTTGAAACCAATTGCGAGGAGTCAAGTCTTCTGTGCAAAGTGCTATTGGTGTTGTGTCAGTAGTTAGTACCGATGCAGATTGTCCCAAATCAGTTATTTATGAGGTTTCATGGTGTTTAGGATGCTGCCTTAGAAGGCAGCAGGCAGCTTATTAGATTGTGTAACAGAGCTATGGACAAAATTATACTCCAAACAAGACAAGAACACCAAGAAAAATGACTATTTATGTTCCTCCAGATGGTGATCAATTGTTTCCAGTTACATGGGTTAGGCTGATAGGTCCCTTGACTACTATTGCTCTAAAGACACATCTGTAAGACATCACAGATCGTAGGGTGTGTCTCAGTTCTCATAGCTGTTAGACCTTATGAAGATGTGCTGCCTTTGCCTTAAAATGTAATCTGTTTAACTTTTTACATTTCTCTGCGTCATAGGCAGGATGTGAAAAAACATTCTCTTAATTCACATCTACAAAGAGCATGCTGCTTTGAGAGGCCAGTATTTGCGGTTTGAATTCATGGGGCCAAGTTATGCTGAATGACGTTTCTGCTGTTTCCCATTATCAAATAATAATGTAGCCTCTTTCACACCTATTCAGTGAAAACCTGGTTACCTAAATGTAATAAAATTACATCTTTTAAAGGTAAAATGTTATGAAACAAATTGCAAAGGCACACTGACACATTATGTTATATAAAAATACAGACCCTTACACAAAATGTTGGCCTGTGTCCCTCCACTGCAAACAGTTTGCTTAAAGTGTATTTAAAGGAATTGTTCACCCAAAAATAAACATTTGCTGAATATTTACTCACCCTCAGGCCATCCAAGATGTAGACAAGTTTATTTCTTCATCGGAACAGATTTGGAGAAATTTAGCATTACATCACTTGCTCACCAATGGATCCTCTGCAGTGAATGGGTGCCGTCAGAATGTGAGTCCAAACAGTTGATAAAAACATCACAATAATCCACAAGTAATCCATAATCCACAAGTAATCAGTCCATCAGTCAACATCTTTTGAAGTGAAAAGCTACGAGCAAATGATGTAATGCTAAATTTCTCCAAATCTGTTCCGATGAGGAAACAAGATCTTCATGTTGGATGGTCTGAGAGTGAGTAAGTTTTCAGCAAATCTTCATTTTTGGGTGAACTCATTGATTGTGAACAGAACAAGCTTTTAGGTGAGTGTTTGTAAATTGCTTTGAATAGAATTGTCTGCTAAATGAATAAACGTCCTTTTAAACACTTTACCTCCTTTCCTGAAGAGGGCAGACTGTACTCCACTGCTGGGTTTTGGGGTCATAGGACTCCACAGAGTCATAAATCTTCCCATACGATCCTCCGCCCATCACATACAGTCTCTTTTTCATGGTGGCACAGCAACCGAACTGAAAAATAGAGACACAAAATGTGAGAAGCATGAGAGTATTGCAGTCAAAGTGTGTGGATTTGTACAAAAAAAGAGCTAAACCTCACTTTGCGCACTGTGGTCATTTTTGGTTGTGTTCTCCAAACATTGCAATGGGGGTCAAACACCTCCATCGTGAGAAGGACCTCAGTGTCTTCGTTCTCTCCACCCAAAACATAGATCATACCATCCAACTCTGCAATGGCGAAGTGCTGTCTGGCCTGGACAGATGTGAGAAAACACAATATCACAATGCTGTCACCTGGTGGCTAATGTAAGATCTGCACTATAAAGATGAGATTATGAAGTATCTACCACTTTCAACCAATTAAAATCAATAAACAAGCTCCTTTACACCAAATTTTATGTCTAAATATCTATAATCTATAACTATGATGGTTAATTTAGTTAATGTTAGTCCAACAGTAGCATTGCCATTCAAATTTCCCTATTTACATTCATTCACTTGGCAGACAGTTTTATTCAAAGTGACTTACAAATGAGAAAAAAAAACCTTCCCAAGAAATGTCATACGTTTTCCACAAAGAAATAGATTAATGATAACATAACCTTCTGTATCTAAATATGTTGCAAAAAGCTTAAAATATATTGCTTTTACAATTAACATTAGCTACTAGATGACTACAAGCAATAATTTTATATTTTTTTGATCACTTTTTGAGCCATCTTCAAAAAAACGGCTAAAAACACATCTCTTCCATCTTTCTTTGACCCTCTAACTCTAGCACTCTCTATTCTAATTCTATTTTATCTATCTGTCTTCTTTTTATTTAAAAAAAACCACACACACACACTTGACCTTCTATCAATTGCGTATTTATTCTCTAACTGCTAGCTTTTCTTGAAAAACTAACACTACCTTTCTTTTTTTCTTTTCTAAAAAAACCCCTAAAAAAACCTTGCTACGTGTACTGCGTTAAGCTAACCGAGACTTGTCATAACACTTGCATGTTGTTGCTTTTTGTTGGTTTTGATTGCTTCTATTGTCCTCATTTGTAAGTCGCTTTGGATAAAAGTGTCTGCTAAATGATTAAATGTAAATGTAAATAATAGGTAGTTAAGAGGAAAGAGGAATACCTGCATCATCTCTGGCATTTGGGTCCAGGTGTTGGTCTCTGGGTCAAATTTTTCTCCACTGCTCAAGACAGTTTTATTCTCATTCATTCCTCCTATTGCAAACAGGAACCCCTCTGATTGGACAGACAGACTATCAGTTAATTACAGTTCAGTCATTAAACAATAATAGAACACACAGAAGCCCAATAATCCTCAGGATGAACTACGCACAACAAGTCAGACTCTGTAATTCATTTAAAACAGTCATGTAGTTTAATCTATTTAAATCCATTAACAGATTCAATGGATTTTTGGAAATGCTCAGGGGAGCATCTGATGGGTTTATATTGCTGTGGATGTACTAAACTTAAGACAGGATGTGGTTCTACATCTTTTCCAGACCGCATGCTAAACAAAAAGCAGATTGAAGCAGGACAATTGTAAACTATGGATTTTCTTTCAATCGTATTGTAAAGCCAAATGGCTGAAAATTAAGATTAAGGGACATTTTAATGTTTTTGAAAGAAGTCTCTCATGATCACCAAAATGGCATTTATTTGAAAATACGTGTTTTGTATTTAAGTATATTTTACATTGTAATTTGTTCCTGTGATGCAAAATTTAATTGAATAAGTCATAACTCGACTCTTTAGTGTCACGTGATCCTTCAGAAATCATTCTAATATACTGATTTGTTACTCTAAAAATGTTTCTTATTATTAATGTTAAAAACAGTTGTGTGATTAATATTTTTTTTGTGGAAACAATGAGAAAATTTTATTCAAAAGAACAGCATTTATTTGAAAAATAAATATTTTGTAACATTATAAATTACTTTACTCTCACTTTTGATTAATTGAATACATTCCTACTGAATGAAAGTATTTATTTCTTAAAAAAAAAAAAAAAAAAAAAAAAAAAATCAAACTGACCCCACACTTTTGAACAATAGTGGAGATCATTGGAATGGTTTATAATTGTGGAAACGATGCATATTCATGAGCCTTACAGTTAAAACAATGATAAGACAGCTCTAAATGAAAAACAGAGCAATGTGAGAGCTGCATCTTTTGTCTAAACATCAGAATCAAAACAATACTGAGACGATACAAACCTGCTGACACAACCCCGTGGCCAACACGCCTCTCACTCATTGGCTTCAGTTCTATCCAGAGCTGCCTGTTTCGTTCATAAAGCGGACACATGCATCGCGCTGCTGCCGTGGGCCTCCGAGAGCTATATTGGAAACATGCAGGAATTCAGGGCAACATAAAAAAACCCACAGTAAAATCTAATCTTGCATTATCTAGTTAGCTTTATGTTATGCATGTTTATACTCACGTCCTCTCCTCACCCCCTACAGTGACGATACACTCAGAGTAGCCGCGGGGTTTAAACGCAGCGAGCAGTGCCTCTCCCTGCTGCGCTGCTCCTCCCAGAGAATCCATACAACAATTCCGTATCACCTCCCTCATCAGGGACTCTCCGAGCATCTGCTCCTGGAGGTAGCTCTGGTCCAGGCCTTGAACCCACACGGCAGACATCACCTCTTTCATATGGACCTGGAAGAAAGGCATCCTATTTAAAAAGAACTGATGTGAATATCAGCTCAAACAAATATTAATAAATAAATAACAAACTGTTCTAAAGTTAGGAGTCAGTAAGTTTTGGTTTGAAAGAAATTCATAATTTTATTCAGCAAGGATGCTAAACTACCAGTCAAAAGTTTTTGAACTGTAAGGTTTTTAATGTTTTTAAAGAATTCTCTAGCCTGCATTTATTTGATCCAAAATACAGCGAAAGCAGTAATATTGTGAAATATTTTTACTATTTAAAATAACTGCTTTCTATTTGAATATATTTTAAAATGTAATTTATTCCAATGATCAAAGCTAAATTTTCAGCATCATTACTCCAGGCTTCAGTGTCACATGATCCTTCAGAAATCATTCTAATATGCTGATTTGCTGTTCAAGAAACATTATTATTGTTATTATTATTATCGATAATTAAAAATTTGAATCCATTTTTTCAGGATTCTTTGATGAATAGAAATATCCAAAGCTTAGTATTCATAACATTATGCACTATACCATTCAAAAGCTCAGAGTCAGTATAATTTTTTTTGGGGGAAAGAAATGATAGAAATGAATACTTTTACTTAGGATGTTTACTTACCAAGGATGCTTTAAATTGATCAAAAGTGACGATAAAGACATTTATAATGTTACAAAAGATTTCTATTTCAGATAAATGCTGTTCTTCTGAACATTCTATTCATCAAAGAAACCAGAAAAAAAATCTACTCAGCTGTTTTCAACATAATAATAATAATAATAAAAAAATTTGAGCAGCAAATCAGCATATTAGAATGATTGCCGAAGGATCATGTGACTGGAGTAATGATGCTAAAAATTCACCTTTGAAATCATAGGAATAAATTACATTTTAAAATATATTAAAACAGAAAATAGTTATTTTAAATAGTAAAAATATTTAAAAATGTTACTGTTTTTGCTGTACTTTGGATCAAATAAATGCAGGCTTGGTGAGCAGAAGAGACTTCTTTAAAAAACATAAAAAATCTTACCGTTCAAAAACTTTTGACTGGTAGTGTGATCAAAAGTGATCAAAATCCCAAATAATTATTAAAAAAAACTATTCTGTAAAAAATAATTCACAATAATACTGTTTTTACAGTCTTTTAATAAAACAACTTTGGTAAACATAAGAGTTTTTTTTAACATTTTAACACTTACTGACCCCTAACTTTTGAACAGTAGTATTTATTTAATTTGAATATATACTATTATAATTTTATTTAATAATTACTTTATAATTTTCAGTTTTGCTAATATTTTGAATTAGATTTAATTTTTATGTTTTTTGTTTTAACATTAATTTTGATTTTTTACTTTTTTAATTAAACAATTTTTAGTCATTTTTATTTATTTGTTTTAGTTATTTTAGTACTTCAAGTTAAACAAAACAAGTTTACGGTTTTTCATTCTATTTTACTATCAGTCAAAGTTTATTTTATTTCAAGCAACTAAACTGTTTGTTTTGATTAACAACAGTAACCCTAGATTAAATAATTATAATTAACAAAAATAATTAAAGAATTGCTTATGTTTTTCTATGCCTGTGCATATGGAACCCTTCCAAAACACTTGTTCCACTCACTCGCCGAGCTTCAGTGTCATGGCCGATCCAGCGGACCACGGCCTCCAGAACGTGCTTTTCATTCCCCACGTTGAGCTTCTCTATGGACAGCAGTTCACACAGGCGATCGGGCAGCTGCTCCAGGAACTCCTCCGTATTAGCCACGTCACGAAAATGCGTCTGCAGGTACTCGGTGGCCACATGGTAAACGTGGTGCAGGCAGTAATGCAAAGAGAAGACCCGAATACCGATGCAGTTCTCTGCAGTGATGCAGCTCTCCAGGAACTGACAGCACAGAGATTTGAGATCAGTGAGGAGCAGAAGATCAGCAGCCTGGACCACATCCTGGATGGTGTCTTCACTCAGGGTAATCTAGAAATCAGAGCGCCAAAGAGAAAGGGTTTCAACAAACAGTCAACTATTAAAGCATTGTAATTATGACAATGGAAACATAATAGTTTGTGACACACATTCATAATTCCTATATGGTTTTCTCATTTTAATCATTTAATTTCCATTGCTTTCCATAACCATAAGTTTATGTAATTATAATTGATTATAACGGAATTAATTGTAATGGATAATGATTTCTGAAAATCATTTAAAGATGGCACTCAAGAAAAGAAATCTATAATTAATTTTTTTATAAAAAAATATTTTTATCTTTTTATTACTTTTCTGGGCCTGAAAACTGAGGGAAACATTTATGTAGTATTTTGTTAGTAATATAATTACCTCCCCACTGAAAATGTAGTCCAGTATCTGCCTCATGGTCGTGACAGAGATCCCTTGCAACTCAATTTTGTATACAGATCCATCCTCCTTTGGTGGGTTGTAATTTAATTTGGTCCTGGAAACATGAAGTAACATGAATTTGCATTCACTGTGAGCTAATAAAAGGACTGATCTAATAACTTGGAGAATTGTTATATAAAATGCACTACAAAGGTTCTGCAAATTTGGGATTTTCACCTTATCATCTGATTAGAGATGTGCAAGGATCTGTTTGGCAGTCAGGGTTTTGCACATTAGAGTATCGCATACCATTTCTTTCTCTTTTTACATTAAAACATTTTACTTTTGTAACAGAATCCTCAACTGACCAAAAAATGTGGGGGTTCTGCGTTGAGTTGAGCCAATGAGGGCAAACGGGCCTTGATATAATGTTTCCATCTGATATACTCCTTCATTGCAGTGATTCAATCAAGTAGACTTGGATTATGATGTGTGAAGAAATGCCTCACCAGATAACAATGGCTCCAAAATATCAGTGTTTTCTGTTTGTGAAAAGAAATTTGAGAACTGTGGAATTACTGAATTGATCAGTGAACTTGTGAGTAACAGTTGAGACCCCAGATAAGCGAATCAGTGATTTGAATTTGAAAGCATTTGGAAGAGTATTTGAATTGCATCAAATGTTTCTTTGAAAAGATTTGCTTCAAATGAATAGTCCATGAATCTATACGTTTATGACTCTCATAGTTCATAGAATGTTTTTTTTTTTTATATGTAATATTTTAGTATCATTGATATACTACTAAAGTTTTTGTTAATATTTTGAAATAGATTTTATTTGTATATTTTCTGTTTTCATTTTAATTTTGGTTAAAGTTTTAGTAATTTTATCGTTTATTTTTTAAATGTCTAAATAGTTTTAGTTTATAGTTTTAGTTATTTTAGTACTTAAACTAAATAAAAATAAGAAATGTTGCCCTTTAAACTAGCTAAAATAAAATAAGTTTGACTTTTTGTAAGTTCTGTCGAATGATTAATCGCAATTAATCGCAAAATAAAAGTTTTTGTTTGCATAATATATGTGTGTGTACTGTGTATGTTTTATAATGTATATATAAATACACACACATACTATATATTTTGAAAATATTTACATGGATTTACATGTATATTTATAAAATTTATATTATATATAAATACATTTAATATATAAACATAACATTTTTCTTATATACATGCATGTGTGTGTATCTACATATACATAATAAATATGCACAGTACACACATATATATTACTGTATGTAAACAAAAACTTTTATTTTGGATGCGATTAATCGTTTGACAGCACTACTTGATTTTATTTCAGTTAGTGTTTATTTTATTTTAAGTGGTTTTCGTTTTAGTTTATTAATTGAATATCAGAGCATCCTTGAACTTACAGTTGTTTGAAGCATTTTCATCATACTTTGTGGTTATTTCCTTTTAGAGGTTTTCAGTTACAAGTCATTGTCAATGCACAGAAAAGATTAAGGCATTCATTAATATTTCCCATTTTGTGTCCCGCAGAAGTCTCATGAGCTGATACAGTAGTTCACATGAGGGTGTGTAAATGACTTTTTTTTTTGGGTGAACTATTCCTTTAACTGACCCAAGCAACAGGCAAGGTGGGGCTGTTTGGCACACCCCTATGACACATTGCTCAAGGGTCTGCTACAAGTCTGAGCGCACACACCAGCTCTACTGATCTGATCTCATTTCATGCAAATGTATCCTAGATTCAAGCTTATTCTCATACCTGATGTATGGACTAGCAGCAGCCAGAATGTTTTTCTGAACAGGAATCTGTTCACCATCCAAAACCAGCACTGCATCTTGAAAACAATCTTCTTGTCTTAAAGACTGAAGGGCCCACAGAAGCTTTTGGGAGTGTTGAGGGTCTGACACCACTGAGCCAGCATCAGCTCCAGCTGTTTTAGGGTCTGACATGCTGTTAGGACAGACAGGTGATCTGTGTACACAACAACAACATGGTTCATGCTTGTATTATATAAACAGAATCACAGCTTTAAATCATTCAAACTCACTCCAGTGTACTTGCAATAAACTTGTTCTTGATGATCGCTGTAACTTCAGCGGCTCATAATCAGTGGTCTGTGAGCAACGCACAATGCAGAAAAACAATTTGGCAAGTTAGTGACGCTGCGTTACGTCACCAGGAAGAGAGTTTATGTGTCATAATAAAAGTCTCCATAATAAAAAAAGTGTCATAATAAAAAAAAAAAAATTAAAAAATAGAACACGCAGGCGTATTTAGAAATAGTCATAGAAAATATGGGAACATAATTATTAATTAAATAATAATAATACACTGGATTATTCGTTTTGTAGTTATTTTTAATTAGGCAATTTTAAGAAATACTTAAGACTATAATATATTGTATGTTCAAAGCATACAAATAATTTTTAAATGTTTTTTTAAAGTGTGTGTGTGTAAATGTAACTGACTTTATTTAGTTTTTTATAAGGATAGGCCTTCTTGTTTGCACCAGACGTTCATTATTAAATATAATGAAAACATTTGAAGTAAAATTAAACACAAATTTCTATATGTGGCATTTCAGACATGGCTGTATGTTGTTTTCATGATATCATGTTTATTATTAATCCATAGTAAAAAAATTAATATTATTAAACACACACACACACACACACACACAACTGGGCCACATTCAGCCCCGACAAAACGGTGCAAAACGTTTATTAAACGGAAACGGTGGTGCGTTGAACACTCTGTTCTTTTTGAAGAATTTTCAGAGCCTGATGTATTGATGTGCCCCCCCACACACATATTATATACTGTACAATATACAAGCATGGAACCAAATTGCATGCTTTTTTGTGGTTTTCATAATATCTCAGTTATACAACTAATAAAATATTAGAATTATTCACAGAACATGGGCCTATATAGTATAATTCCTGGATTTTGTGGGGCCCCCTGGGCGGTGGGGGCCCCTAGAATTGTCACCACCTTTCACCCCACTAGCAACGGCCCTGGTCACTGCCCTTGCCCTCCAGAATAAAAGAGAACATCCCAATGGAGTGAAAGGGATTTGTGGAAACTGTGGTTCCTAACTGTTGTGATCCAACATTTGCCTCACATTTCAGGATAAAAAGACAAACATTTCAGGTGAAGGATAATCCACTTCTTACCTCCGAGACTGTTATTATCTATATGACCGTATTATTTTTATTGTGAGTATTAGGCTTATCATTATTGCTGATCACTGTTGTGCTATGATATGTAGTATTTACCATTATATAGAGCATAGAAAGGTTTATGAAAGTGTCACTCCACAATACAATAGCAAAATATATAAATATGTATAGTATTTTTATGTTACATTAATCAGTGTCTAGCACACCTTCCTAATGAAAGGATATGGACCAGAAGACATTGCAATCACTACATGATATTTAGACAGACTTAAAGAAGTTCCAGATCTACTTGTGCTCTTATTATTTCAGTTATTTTGCCTTTAATGTAAATAAACATGAGCAAACAATATACTTGCTCTTGTGAATATATTTTGATGTTAATTACATTTACCTACAAATTCATCATCATCATGTTGATATGCTATATTGTTACTATAAAACTCTTATGACAAACATGTCTTCTAATATCTTAAATTGTTGCGTATTCCGAGCTGCAGCGGACACATTTGTAAACGACTTCACTTGGACCCAATGTGCGAGCTGTCTCTTTAATACTGCGTGGTTTATATTCATGTTGCTGCTGATTGGGCTGACATTTTTTGACACACCTACCAAACAAGAGAAAACTTATCTCAAACCCCCTTGCACACCATTTCCAGGAAGTTCAACCCGGAAACCGTAGCAAAACGTTGTGCACCGGTGTGAGCCTGAACGTGCCCCTGGTGTAGGATTTACTTTGAACAATTTTTACTTAGAAATTGCTAGTAAACGTCACAAGTACAAAGAAATGGCAAGTGACACGTTGAATTAAACGTGAAATGTTGAAGTAGGCCTAGAAAGACTGAAATATTTTCTTTCAAGCATATTAAAATAATCTTTGTTTTATTTACAACTTCGAATTTTTTTATTTACACTTAAAAATGCAGAAAAATCATAACGCATGAGTGTTTAAATACTTTGTTCTGTTGCATTCTATTTGTTTATTCCATTCCATCAAGTAGCCCATTAATAAAGCACTTTTCATAATTCAAAACGGTTTCACAGAATGCAGAATAGTATAGTGTCTCATGAATGTAGCAGAGAAAATGTTAATATATGATGTTAATAGTGTGTTTAATAAGATATTATTTCACCAAGCTGTAAAGAGTATGTAAAAGAATTAAAAAATATCCTTAACCTACTACTACACGAGTATAAAAAGTACTGCAGATTTATATGTATACTCATGGGATTTCCCCTTAGGTAAATGTCACATGTTGATTAATTTCAGTTTTCATTTAGAGCCAGATTCATTTCTTTGAAACAGCCACTCTTGCACAGGTGTAATGCATTTTAATGAAACATTTATAGGACAGTAAATCCCTCTGTTGCTTAGTCATTAAAGGTGTCATCAATCACAGATTCCTGTCAGGACATTATGGGAGAAGAGGTGTGTCAGAGGGAAGTCTATAGTGGACAAATCTGTCCTTTATGCATGAAAAGAAAGAGGATTGAGCTGACGCATTGACGGGCTGAAGAAAAAACTGAGGAGAGGTGTTGATTTATGAGGACTGGTGACCTCAAAGATGTGAATGAGTGAGACGAAGAAAAGGATTGAATTAATCTTTCATTAAGTGAGAGCTATATGGTGATTTAACACCCGTTTGTGGCACTGATCAGCTGTGCCAATTATCGTAAAGAGGGCAGAGCTATTCCCTTTAATTCTGGTGATTCATGCGTATTTCAATGGAATATAAAGAGGAGACTTTTAATTAGAGTCTGTAGGATATACCCTTTAACAAGTATAAAACCTTTTATAGTGTATTAAATTGGCCCAGACCTTCTGTGACTTGGCATGTCCTTTGGCACGTAAATTAAAGAGCCTCCCACCATTAGATGGCGCTCACAGAACATACAGTTCACATTCACTGTTATTTCAGAAGTGGTTAACAAATCTCAGTCCATCAGAAAAAAAAAACATATATATAAAAAGAAATACTTTGCAGCGTTTTATCCATCTTTAAAAAGCTTGCATGTCTGATTATCCATCTTTCAAAGCATGTGTTTGATGCCCATTTCTATATTTAGAGGTCCTCTCACAAGTATCTTGTCTGTCCCTGATTATTCTGTCTCTTTCAAACTTTAACCATAAATTCATCAATATCATTCTCTTTTATATTCACTCTTCAATGTACTGGGTATCTTGATATCTCAAAGACAGGAACATGCAGACTTTTGAAACCAGAGGAAAGATGTGTAGCAGTGCAAGTGCTTATGAATGTGTAAGTGCTGAAGGCTCACAGGAA
This sequence comes from Aspiorhynchus laticeps, assembly GCA_023376895.1. Classification (NCBI taxonomy): domain Eukaryota; kingdom Metazoa; phylum Chordata; class Actinopteri; order Cypriniformes; family Cyprinidae; genus Aspiorhynchus; species Aspiorhynchus laticeps. The sequence goes on along the minus strand of JALXFT010003672.1, from coordinate 21,823 downwards.
CCCTGCAGACTGAGTCTTATTCCCACTCTTTCCCTCAACTTTCTTGTTTCTTTCAAAAGTCATATGAATAAAAGTCTTAAAAGGCCATAAAAGGGTGTAAAGCAACAATTTCCTCATGCCTTTTCATGTTCTATAGTCAGCAAGCTTTGTGAAGGGTGTGAAGTCTCTACAGTTCACGTCAATGGGCACACAGTGTACTTTCAATCCCTGCATGCCGGTGGCTCTCAAAACCAGTTCCGTGTAGAATCTCTTCCTCTAATTGGCCTCTAATTGGCCTCTTAATTCTGGTCTTTCCAGGTCAAAGATTTATAGTACAAGAAACTCCAAATTATAATATATATATAATATATATATATATATTCCCCAAGTTAAATATAGAGCAAGGTCTAACATGGGAAATAAATAAATAAATAATAAATAATTTTAAAATAACATTGGTGCTTTCAGGTCACATTCAGGAGAATATTAAAAATGTGTTAAAAAAACAAAAAACAAAGTTGTGGAAAAGGTCTAAAGGTCAAAGTTCAGAGGAAGAAGAAGCTATGCACATGGAGAGTTTGCTGTCAGATTTAAACATTATTATTAATAGACTATTTAAAATATTTTAAATGATTTAATGGTATTATGCAGCAATTTTAGTCAATGGTCAAAAACATTAACATTAATTGATAATATACACTATCTCACAAAAGTGAGTACACCCCTCACATTTCAGCAAAAATGTTAGTATATCTTTTCAAGGGACAATACTACACAAATGAAACTTGAATATTTTAGAGTAGTCAATGTGCAGCTTGTATAGAAGTACAAATTTACTGTCCTCTAAATATAACTCAACATATAGCCATTATTGTCCAAATAACTGGGAACAAATATGAGTACACCCTAAGTGAACATGTCAAAACTGTGTCCAAAGTCTCAATATTTTGTAGGGGCATCATTGTTATCTAGCACTGCCTTAATCCTCCTGGGCATGGAATTCATCAGAGCTGCACAGATTGTTGCTGGCATCCTCTTCCACTCCTCCATATAGACATCACGGAGCTGCTGGATGTTAGGCACATGGTGTTTCTCCACCTTCCGCTTGAGGATGCCCCACATGTGCTCAATAGTGTTCAGGTCTGGAGACATACTTGGCCACTCCATCACCTTCACCTCATGTTGAGTTATTTTCAGAGGACAGTAAATCTTTGCTGCTATACAAGTTGCACATTGACTACTCTAAAATATATCCAAGTTTCATTTCTGTAGTATTGTCCCTTGAAAAGATATACTAAAAGGATTGCCGAAATTTTAGGGGTGTACCCACTTTTGTGAGATACTGTAAAGGATTTTATATAACTGGTGGTTTCAGGTCACATTCAGGACAATACTAACACATTTGAATAAGTAATTACTTCACAACTGCTAAAAAAGTATGTAGTATGTACTGTAAGTATGTATATATGAATTTGTGTAGTATGAATTAAATTTGGATGCACTACATTTGCCATGTTGTCATTATCACGTGGCCTATTCACAACTCCTTTCCCATGGCCTCATTTAAACAATTCATAATTGACTATTTAGCTAATGTTTAGTGTTCAATGGTATATGCATTCATTTCAGTCAATGCTATAGATGTCATATTAGAAAATGAATTGTTTTATGAGAAAATGTCACTGATGTTACAACCCTTGTTTTATTCATAAAAATAACCATTTATGATTTGTAATAATGTCAAGATGTTAATAAATATGTATCCACTTTTATGGGAGGGAACTGAATTCCACTGAAGTCAACATATTTTCAGAGTGACATTATTAGCTCAGGGAGTGTTGTGTAGGAGTACAGAATAACTTTTTGATGAAACAGCGTCATTTGCTTGTTTCTCAATAAGTTCAACACAAGGCCATTGCTCTCAAGTTGATATGCAGCACCTCACGTCTGTCCTTAGCAGTCATTCCTTCATATAGGGCTGTTTGTGAAATGCTGCTCTAAGCCCAGAGTTATTAGAGTCACTTCATATGAAATCTGATTAGCATCTTTGAGAGTGCCTAATTATTTCTCAAGTGCTATTGTCTGTCTGCATCCCTCCCGTTTTGAAACAAAACAAATTTATGGAAAGCAAAGTGAAGGCAAAGTCAGGATGTCTTTGAAGGTGGTGTGTGTGTGTGTGCCGTGAGGACCAATTCCTCTTTGTTCAGTCTGAAAGACAGAATAAATGTTTGATAATTAGCTGAGCCAGTGCTGTCCAGAGTTTTCTAAGCAGAGGACAGACTGACAGAATGGGAGCAACCTGAAGACAGAGTCACTGTAAGCATTAGTCTATCAACCTTTCTTTCTCATCTGTAACAATCATTCTTGATGAAAGCATGAGCAAAGGTGAGCCTTCAAGTTCCAGATCTGTCTAAGAGGAACAGCAAATTTAGATTCTCACATTAGTCGCCTTTCATATCTCACCATAGTTTTTCCACTTCCCCTCTCTTATTAGGCATTAATGGGTTTTCAATGGAGTTCAATATCCTCAACCCCTTCTTTGACTCGTCAGGCTCCACTGCTCATAACCAGGAGAATTAATTACAATTGATTAAACTCATCTTTGTGGGAACCCATTCCACATCTAAAAATAATTCACCATTTTCTTTTGTTCTTTAATCAGGCGGGGAAGTTTTCAACATCCCGAAGGAAATTGCCTGACAAGAGGGATGTGTTTTGTGATTGGCTGGTCAGGAGACAATGGGTGGCTGGATTGCTCTTTTATGTCTCTCAACAATAATGTAGAACAGAAACTTAAAAGACTTTTAGGCAAACACTCTGCCTCACACCAACAGAGATGAACTGCAAACAACTGAGCTACTTTGAAACCAGCCTATGTTATACTGATTATAATGAAATGAACAACAGTGGTGGCCAAAATTATTACAACACTATATTTTCACCAGCTAAAAAATGGTTTTAAGAGTGTTATTTCTATCTTTTGCTGTAGTGTGTCAGTAGGAAATATCAGTTGACATTTCCAAACATTCATTAATTGTAATAATCCAGTGAGATTTTTGTTTGTACAAGGAGTCTGACAGTGCTCCACACAGAGATCTGATCTCATCATCATCCAGTCTGTCTGGAGAGACATGAAGAAACAGAACAAACTGAGACAGACTAAATCCAGAAGAACTGTGGCAATGTCTCCAAGATGCTTCAAGAAACCTACTTGCAAAGCTACAGTACTGTTAAAAGTTTTAGGCACTTGTGTAAAAATGCTGTAAAATGAGGATGCTGTCAAAAATAATGTCAAAAATAGATTTTCTTTATCAATTAACTTCTATTAACTAAATTAAATCACCATTTGGTGTGACCATCCTTTGCGTTAAGCAGCTTTTGCCCTAGGTGCATTTGCGCATAGTTTTTTTTAGGTAGCTTTGCAGGTAGGTCTCTTAAATCATCTTGGAGACGTTGCCAGTTCTTCTGGATTTAGTCTGTCTCAGTTTGTTCTGTTTCTTCATGTCTCTCCAGACAGACTGGATGATGATGATCAGATCTCTGTGTGGAGCACTGGCTGTTGTCAGACTCCTTGTGCAAACAAAAATCTCACTGGATTATTACAATTAATGGCAAAATGAATGTTTGGAAATGTAAACTGATATTTCCTACTGACACACTACAGCAAAAGATAGAAATAACTGACTTAAAACCATTTTTTAGCAGGTAAAAATTGTGCTCTAATAATTTTGACCACCACTGTATTATATATAAATCAAATTTATATATGCTAAAATTAGTTTATCAAGGAGTAATAGGCTATATAGGAATATTCCTGTTAATTTGCAGATCAGCAAGTGAGTCAGATCTTGATTCAATCACCGATTAAAGATTCAAATCGAACTCGCCTTTTTGAACAATTCAGTAGCCTATGTGAGTCATTTGTTCGTGAATTGCAAAGTTTCTCGGGGAACGCATTTTGCGAGAAAACACAAAAGCCTTGAAATTAAATTTTTCCTCCCACATTATTTTCTGTCACCATGTAAGTGTCGCCATATGAATCGGACTATTGTCGCAATGTATGTTTCTGATTCACTAAAAAAGAACCGGCTCAATATATGTTCATGAATGTCGCTACACTTGACGCCTTTTATGTTATTTTTGCATACAACCCGCGAGGAGAACTCCATTAAAAGACGTTTCTTGCAGTTATTTCGTCATACATGGTCTTTTTACAGCCTAACTCGCATTCAACTCAGGTAAAATATAATTTCTTTGGTCTTGGCACATTTAAGATTTAGCATCTTACATTGCGCTGCTGAAAAAGTGGTGCAGGAAACAGTCAGTCGTCTCATTTGTTTCTTTTAGGAATTTTAGGAGACATCTGTGACAAAGTTGATATGGTAAACATGACTGAGAACACCATTAAGTCAAATGAGCTATGAAAGAAACGTCAGAGCAATAACCCCCATGTACACCAGGGAAGCAAGCTAAGACTGCCATGTTTTGCTGTCAGTGGTTCATATCTGTATTTTGCTTCTTAGACAGCCAGAAATAGTTCATTCAAATGTGGGATTTGCAAGGACTACATCGAGTTTGGATTCACTTTCATTTACTTGCTATCATCAGTGACCTGTAAGATAACTGTACCTAGTCGCTTCCACTCCTTTCCCATTTTCCCTTCTTAAGTGCACTGAAGTCAGTATTGTCTCCAGAGAAGGAGTCTCCAGGGGTGAAAGCATTTGTCATGACTGTGAGAACGATCTCTATTTTCCCCTCTTATTGATACCTGTACCTTTCCCAGGAGAAAAATGGAATGTAGAGCAGTGACATGCCACCACACATTATTATACCTTGTCAGGCGTGCTTCATGAGAAATGTTTCCATCCTCACAAAATATTTCCCAAATTCAAATCTATGAAAAAGCAACCTCAACCCCTCCTTTCAACCATCATGCATTCGTGCCGACATGATATTATGATAGAAGTGCCAGTGACAATGCAGACCCCGTGCAGTGCAATTCATTGGCAATTCAGTGCATTAATAGCAATGAAAATGACATGCTGTTTCTATCATGTTCCATCTCACGGACGTCCTTTTTTCAGTTTGTTACTTAGCTGAATGCTGATATATCCCACACAGTGAGTTTTTTGTGGATTTACATCAGAGAGCTGAACTTATTTTGGGGGCTGGTTAATATACATGCATACAGTTCATGTTACATCTGCGTTCAGGTTAGATGATTTTTAATGTTTCCAGATGACAAGCTTCATTAGCTCTCTGCTCTGGGCCAAGCAAATGCATATGAAACTGAGGGAAAAATATTGCAGCGCTTTTAAAAAGCACCTTGGGGGTTTAATGTCTCATAAGTGCATGCAAAACATGTGCTTTTCATAACTCCCTCTGTTCTTTCACTGGTCCACATTTTGATCGAATATGTGCATAAACTTAGTTATTCACTTAGTTATTCATTTATGCACACGCAAGGAACGTGGTGACATTATTCTACACTCGTCAAAACAGTTCTCATATTGTAGCTGGGGAAATACAAGTGCCACAAAGATGTATGATCCCGTGTAAAATTAAAATTCTGCAAATGTGCTTGGCATGCTGTGAAAACAATATGTAACGTGATTTGGGTGGATTTATGTGGGTTGAGTGTTCTGAATGTAATGGGCCAATCAGTGCAGCATAAGAAATGATAAAGGAAGTCGGATAGAAGGAGAGATAGATTGATTGATTGTGCTTTTATCTGCTCCTCCTTCATGTGTTGATTTTCCAGATCAGTCATGTTCTTGCTGTTTCCAATAGTGCGCAAGAGTAAGCTTCTGGAATTAAAAATCCCTTTCATTTTCTCCAAAGAGATATGGATTTTTAGAGATAACGTATAAACATTTTCAAGGCAGATCTTCCATGAGCTTTGAGATTATTAATGATATATGCCTGCTTCAGTGTGATTTCAGCTTCCTTTTTAAAAGAAAGAAAATCAGTTTATAGTCAAATTTCCAGTGACCAGTGATTGCCTACTACTATATTTACTATATGAAGCACTGAGTGTGTATATGTGAATAACACTGTGAGTTATCGAGTCGATCACCCACTCAATAAAATGATGTATGTGCATAAACTTATACACACTTACTTATTTATAGACACTCAAGGAATGTGGTGACATTTATATTCACACTTATAAGGAAAGTCTGTAAAAATACGGCTCATTGTACCATGTTATGAAGACATTTTATATATACAAATTTTCTTACAGTGTGAATATTTAAAATGATTAAAAAAATTATTTGTTAAAATATTAAATGTTTTACATATTTTAAATATTAATAATTTTTCTTTTTTAAATAGCCTATGTTTTCAGTTCAGTAGGAAAACTTACTGTCACTCTAAATGTTTCCATGACATTTTGTTAATTCCCTGACATTTTCAGATTTTCCACTGTGGGAACTTTAAAAAAACTTTTTTTTTTTTCCAATTTATGTGTGAAGTAAACAGTGAATAATAAAAATATACAGTTTTATAATGTTTTCCAATAAAGTAATTTTTTGTTTAAATTTATATATTATAATTTATTTATTTTCCTCCATTCCAGTCATCATCTACATTGTCCAAACAAGTGCCAATGCCACGGAGGCCATTGATGTTAATTGTGACCTACAGAGGGCAGCAGCGCTCCACAGTCTGAAACATGCAGTCTGCACTGGAACAATTTTAAAGGCATTGTAAGACTGGGTTCATCCTTTCTTCTGTTTTCGACTCTCAGCGGTATTCTTGTGGGCAGATATAATTAATGGATCACTATTTACATCCCGTCTTTTTGACCCCATCTCCCCCTTCTTCCACCTGACAGAGGAAAGTATGCAGATTGACAGATTGGCTATTTCTGTATATCAGCTGTAATTAAAGCTCATTTAGGCTGCTGATGGCATTTTCCGCCCCCTCCATCCGCTCCAATTAGAGACAGTATAAGGTTCCAAACATTGTGGATCAGATAGGCTTATTAAAAGGGGAACGCTAAAGGTCCAGGGCAACAATGTACCCTGGTGTCCCGGTAAGCTTCTGCGGGTAGCCAGGGAGTTATGGATGTTCTATAATGCATGATGGGCGAGCGCTCGGTATTGATCAGATAAACACTCAGAGCTCAGGATGCTATAGATCACACAGAAGATAAATCCTCAGTCTGCTAGTGCCGCTTCTGTCCTTCCTCCCTCTCTCACTGTTGGGCTATCCACGAGTGTGCTCAATTCAAGAAAGATAAAGTGAGCAGGGCTTTCAACCAGATGTGTATGGACTCAGCATGAAAATTGATATTATTTATAATATAATTAATGTTAACGCATGTGCATTCCTCAGCCATCTGTGAAAGTCACTGCAAAACAGCACAGCTAGAGAAGTTTGATTATTAAGCTAATGACTCTTATAAGCAGCTTCTTTCTAGTGAAAGAAACACGGCCTATATACAGTAGCATGACTAGTGAAGTTCGATTCTTGAGGGAATGACTCTTATGAGCTGTTCTTTTTAGTGAATCAAAAATATAGGCCTACATTGTGACCAGTGAAGTCCAATTCTCGAGCGATTGACTCTTATGAGGCAATTCTTTTTAGTGAAAAAATACAGCATAACCAGTGAAGTCTTCAAGACTCTTACTGTAGGCTATTAAAAGTTTTTTTTGGTGAATGAAGCATAGGGTCTTTATTACCAAGGATGATTCTTGAACAAATGACTCTTATGATCTGCTTCTTTTAATGAATCAAAAATATACAGTGTGACTATTACCAGTGAAGTCCGAATCTTGAGCAAATGACTCTTTTTAGCCAACCAATAAATCTTATGAAACAATTATTTTTAGTGGAAACAAAAAATACAGTGTGACGTGTAGTCCGATTCTCATGCAAATTACTCTAACTGTATAAACCTTTTGTGAATGAAACATAGGGTCTTTAGAGTATTACCAAGTATGATTCTCGAACAAATGACTGTTATGATCCACTTCTTTTTAGTAGCCTAAATCTAAAATATAAAGTGTGACCAGTGAAGTCCAAATCTTGAGTTCTTGTTAGTGAAAAAAATAAAAATAAAACAGTGATGTCTGATTCTCTTATGAGCTGCTTACTTTTAGTAAATCATAAATATATAGCATGACCAGTCTTGAGTAAATGACTCTTATGAGCCAGTTTGTTTTTTTGCAAAGGAAAAATACAGCAGTCTCAAGCTAATAACTCATTTGAGCCGATTCTTTTAGTGAATCAAAAATATACAGCATGACCAGTGAAGTCTGAGTGATTGACTCTTATAAACCACTTTCATTAAATATGAATATGAATCACAACATATCAGGGCCTATAAGGCATTATTAAGTCCGATTCACAAATGTGACCAGTGAAGTCTGATCCCTGAGTTAATGGCTCTCATGAGTCGGGTCTATTTAATGAATCACAAACAATGGTAAATCAGTTGGAGCAGATTCTCAATGAATCTTAATACTGTATTCATTCTGAACTAATGAATTTTGTGATGAATCAAACTTTCGTGAGCCAAGAACCGATACTGTGTTATGTTATCACAAGATCTAACTGTTTTGTCAAAGAAAAATGTTGTTAAAGACACGGTGCAGTTTCATCAGTAATAATTTATGTAAAAAATAAAAGGATACAAAATATATTTCAACATTCAATCATTTCGTTCTTTCACATTGTTATTTAAATGATCCCAGCATTTGGCAACAAAATTGCATTTCTGTTTTCCAGATATTTTTCCTAAAATGCAAAATAATTGATAATAGAATCGCTAAGAAACTAGAACTGTTAAGAGGAATTTAATGTCATACTTTTAAAAGTAGCCTAATGTTCCCACACAAAGCTTATAAAGTCGTGCAGCAGGATAGAAAGCACGGATCTCATGCTGACACACACTGAGAAAAGACAACATGAATACTGAGACACCATTAGTCTGGAGACACTTTCCGGCATTTTACAGCAGCGTATCCATGTGTCCGATAAATAATTTATTCAAAAGATTGTTTTTCCTCCAAATAAATACTAATATGTTTTGAATCTCTCTCCCTCTCTCTGTAAAGTATTTAGACTAATATCATGAATAATTCATTTCTTACATTCAGCCCAAGATCAAACCCATTTCAAGTATGTCAGTGTTGCTGTGTAGACCTGCTCTTGTAAACTCAGCCATGGATAATGGCAGTTACGCTTCTTTACTGGACTCCAGGTGGACTTTAAAGTCTTTTTAAAGATTTATGAATTTCAAAAAGCATCTAAGGCAAAAACTCTATCCCCCAGGCTTTTTCCTCTGGCTCTACTCAAAAACACTTTGTCATGTTAAACACTTCTTTCAGCATGCGATCAAATGCTTTTGCCAAACATGTCTTCTGTCCCAGCTAACAGCATGGTGCCCAAAGAGCTACATGAACTTCCTATAATGCTCCTCATCAGCTGGTTAGATGAAGGGAGAGAGAAAACAGCAAACCGTTAGTCTATTTCTTGGTCTCAATTTCCTTCGCTTGTTGTCTTTTAAATATATAAATATATTTGTTCCATAATAAATATCCATTGCTTTTTTGGTGGACATGCCATTTTTACTGGCTGTTTTTGCCACCCCGCTTACCATCCTTTCAAACGTCACAGATGCAGCGATACTTCTAAAAGAGTTTCTTTCTCTTCCAATCCTGCCGAGAGAGAGACTTTCATATAAATGCTAATCTATTTCCAGCCATTCGGGCTTTTAGTAATTCACTGGCAGTTTCTAATGCGACACTTGAATGGTGAAAATGGGAAAGAAACAAAAAGTTGTTGTGACACAGCATGATGATCGAAAAACAGTTTCTGTTAATGAAGATATTAGAGCGGAGAAACATCCAGAATCATATTTTTTGTTAAATATCCGTGTTTTAAATGGAAGCATAATTCCACCTGCAGGGTAAAAAACAATAAACAATAATTGTGACTTTATATATCACAGTTGCAATGTTTTTTTTTTGAGTCTTTTTAAGTTTATTTTTTATAATTGCGACTTTATTCTGTGTGTTTGTAATTTTATATTTCACAATGTGACTATTTCTTAAATATACTGTAACTACTGTATATTTTAAAAAAATTTACTTTTAACTTTGACTTTAAACTTATGTCTCACATGTGACATATACATTTTCTTAATTTAATTTTAAATACCAGATTGGCTTTATTTTTTCATAATTGCAATATTATTTCTTGTTATGTCTATATCACAGAATGTGACTATTTTTATTTTAAATTTAATTTCACATTACAGTACTGTTTAAAAGAGTATTTTTTGAAAGAATGAATACTTTTATTTAACAAGGGCTCATTTAGTCAAAAGCAACAGTAAAGATGTTAGAAAAAAATTATTTCAAATAAATGCTATAGTTTTGAACTTACTAATCATCCAATAATCCTGCAAAAAATATTAAGCAGCATAACTGTTTTCAACATTGATGATGTGTTTTGAGCACAAAATCATCATATTAGAAGACTTTCTGAAGGATCATGTGACACTAAAGACTGGATTAATGAAAATTCAACTTTGCCATCACAGGATTTAACTACATTAAAAAATATTATTATTAACAAAGAAAGTAGTTCATTTAAATTGCAATAATATCTCACAATATCACGGTTTTTACTGTATTTTCGATCAAATAAATACAGCCTTGATGAGCGTTTGCTTTCAAAAACATTGCTTTCAACCCCAAACTTTGAATACCATCTGTTTTCCATAGAATTTCTTTATATATATTTATTTGTTTATTTTCATATTTTGTTATTTTATTTACATAGCATTCAATTTTGTCAGTTTTTCTGCGGGAAATGATTGTGGTACTTCTAAAATTTGATGTTCCAGAAATGAAGCACTTGAAAATAAAAGCAAATTACATGTAGTCAAACTCCCAATACCAGAATGCATCACTGATGACTGTTTACGTTCTGCTCTTAGCATTAATCTGACACATTGATCACAGGGAAAGAAGCTTTTACCAATAATAAAAGTCCAGAGGAGAGAACAGCAAGATGTTCTGCCATGTCAAGAAAGAAAGCGGAGGGTCAGAATTTATGGATGAATGATAGATATACTGTATATGGACATATAAGGTGTCTGTGGATATCAGAATTAGTGTGTGGCTGCAGAAAAGATCAATGTGTTTGTGTGCGTCGCCGTATGAGTGTGTCTGAGTGTGGGGGTGGGCTATTGGATCAATGAAAACAGCATTAAATGGAGGGATTGTTCAGTGATGTGAAGTCAAACGCAGGAGATTTGGTGCGGTGTGATAACAAGACTGCTGTTGGAAAGCGAGGGATGTTGGTTTCTCTTTGATGCCCCACCGATCAGCATCTGTCAGAAGTGAGTGGGCATATTCCTATACTCAAAGAGCATTTGGGAGTGATCAGATATGCTTTTATCCAGAACCTCGGGGCAGACGTTTGCCTGCGACAGACACTTAGATGTACTTAATGTGTTCTTTCTGTTCTCCTTCCATGTGTGACTCACAATCACTAACACTAATTATCAATTACCTTGGTGTGTAATTATCAGGTCAACAGGGCACTCATCTTTCATGAAAACAAAGTCTTTGAGATCTGCTTTGAAGATACACACTATCTCCTTAGTATATGGAGGTAAGAAAGAATCAATGCAGTGTTTGCGTACCATCCTCATTCTGGCTGATTTATGAGGTGCAGCATATTGTGTCTGATTAGGGCAGCATGTTTTTGAGTTTTTTTTTAGAGATTTGTTTTTATTTATTTAAATTCTTAAATTAATATCCATCCATCCATCCATCCATCCATCCATCCATCCATCCCGATTTATGAAATGCAGCATATTTTGGTATATGCTGTAACTCCCCAGAATTGTGCATATGTGTTGGCGGTTGGTTGAAAGAGCTTCTGTTTTTTTATTTTGAGATTTTTTGTATATATTTTAAGACTTTTATGTATTTTTTATTGCTTTTATTTTATTTTATTTAAATGCTTTTTATTATTTTTATGTATTCAATTATTTTTCTATTTTTTAATTAATTAATGAATTATATTATATTATTTTTAACCAAGAAATAAGAATTGTAGTGATTAAATATAATATCATATAATAGGTTTTATTTTGTTTGTGATTATATCTCACATGTGACTATTTGTTGTAAATAATTTCTTGCTATATATGAATATTAATTTCTTGCTATTTATAAAAACCTAATTTAATTTTAAATCTTTTATTTCTTCTAACTGCAACTTAGAACGTGACTTTATTTTTTATTTTCAATTTTATTTAAAATTTTGTTAATTTACTTTGTTGCCTCTAAAGCTTATTTAAAATGGTTTTAGATCACCAGACATGATGTTATAATGCTGGGCAGCAAGGCTGCTGCATTCTGACACACAGGTATGTGCATTACCTTTGTGAACGTGATTTTCTTTTCTGAGAAAAGATTACTTGGCGCAAAAATTTACATTGGCCCTGACTAACTTCTAGTCTAATGCATTAACTTATTTAAGAAGCTTTTATAATCTACACTGCAAACAAAGATTTTTGGAAACCTTTGGTCGCATTGGTAGACAGATCATTTCGCAGCAAGTATAAATGCATTATTGCCTTCTTGGGGCCCCAGAAATGGACCTTTGGCAGAGGAATCTGTCAGTATGTGATATGCAGCTTAACAACTTTTCAAAAACATGGAGGTCTGTATCTTACAGTCTTCTGCTGACCCCAGTAACAATCCTGGGGGATTGAGCTTCTGTTCAATAATTGTCCTGTGTGTCTACTAGACCTTGTGCTTGCTGTGCATGTAATCGTCTTACAGAACCAATATCCTGCAGATAAAACAGAGATGTGAGATCTAGGAGGACATATAGTATCCTGACAACTTGAGCATTCAGCCATGGGAACATGTGAGCTGCAAGGTTACTATTACTTGTACAGTTTCTGCAGAACATAGTATATATATACTGTGAATAATATGCACATTTTTTTAGTATGCATGAAAAGACATTTGCCAAACACACTGACCTGTTGACAGTATCCCACAGTGCAGAGTGCTTGACTTGACTTTAATTTGCAGTGTTACAAATAACCCAGAAATAGTGCAATATTCATACGTAGATAAACAGATACACATAAACAGATGCAGTAATTATTTTTGTAATTTGAATCACTTAAAACTGGATACCTTTATATACACACACACACACACACACACACACACACACATGCAATATACATACATACATACATACATACATACAGTAAAGTAGTACATACATGCATACATACATACATATACAGTATATATTTATACCGTATGTAAAATATTCAGTTTTCTTTGCACTTAACATATTTTGCAGAGCCTCCCAGTGTCTTGATGTGTCAGCTGATTAACTTTTAACATGCTTCCTCCCAACTGTACTTCCTGAAGTCCTTCACTGTTCCTGTGCTTCAGTGCACTTATATCATGTCGAGATTACACCCGCATTATACATCAGATTCACGTCAGATCTACATTAAGCAAAATGCCCAAGAGGTGCATCGTACTCTGTTATCATTTCATTATTTTACTGCTGAATGTACAGGATAGTGTCTGTCACATTCTATACTGTTCTATCTTCTTCTCTCTCTCTCTCTCTCTTTTTTTCCTCTACTTAACTCTCGTCTTTTCTGGTCTTTTTCAAACCAGACGTTGATGAACACTCGCACACAAATGCACGGAAACACACTTACTGCTAATACATTCAATTTGAATGGATTTTCAGGTAATATTATCTATGTGTGTAAGCTATGGATCACACAGGAAATGACTAAAGATTACACCCACCCCACTGAGGGTAATGCACTAACTCTGTTATTCGCTAACTCTGATATTATTCTTATGCTTTTTTATTCACACATAGAGACAGACATAAACCTGCTCACTGCTAATGAATCTAAATTTAAAGTAGTTCTTATGAATAGTTAAACCAAAATGAGAATTTGCTGAAAATGTACTCATCCTCAGGCCATCAAGATGTAGATGAATTTGCTTCTTAATCCTTAACAGATTTGGAGTAATTTAGCATTGCATCACTTGCTCATCAATGGATCCTCTGCAGTGAATGGGTGCCGTCAGAATGAGAGCTCAAACAGCTGATAAAAGTATCACAATAATTCGCAAGTAATCCACATGACTCCAGTCCATCAGTTTTTCGTCTTGTAAAGTGAAAAGCTGTGTGTTTTTCTAAAAAAACAAATCAATTATTAAACCCATCCTTGGTTAATAATCCATAATAACACTTCCTGTAGTGAAAAGGTTCATCTCCTGTCCTCATACATCTACTGACAGATTTGTTAAAAGTTTTTGCCTTGTTTTGGACTGTTTATTTCAACTTTTTTATGGATATTATAGAGCGGGAACTCGTGGGAAGTTAAAAATGTCTTAATGATGGATTTGTTTATTACAAACACACAGCTTTTCAAGCCTAAGATATTAGTTGATGGACTCGAGTTATGTGGATTTGTGGATTACTGTGATGTTTTTATCAGCTGTTTGGACTCTCATTCTGACGGCACCCATTCACTGCAGAGGATCCATTGGTGAGCAAGTAATGTAATGCTCAATTTCTCCAAATCTGTTCTAATGAAGAAACAAACTTGGATGTCCTGAGGGTGAATACATTTTCAGTGAATTTTCTTTTTTGTGTGAACTATTCCTTTAAAGGGGTCCTATTATGCTCTTTTACAAAGTCTTGATTTTGTTTTGGGGGATGTACTATGCTCTCATACTTGGTGGTTCGAAAATCGCACTATTTTTTACATAATTTACAACGTACATTATTACAATACCTTTCTCCCCAGCCTGACACAAACGGCTCGATTAGTTCCGGGTTTGATGAAGGCCCGCCTTCCGAAACACGAAATGTGTTGTGATTGGTTAGCTCTCCCAGTGCGTTGTGATTGGCGAACAGCTTAGACGGTGTTTCAGTATTGTCCCACCCCTTGCCAAAGCAGCAAGTTCATCAATATTGCCATATCAATTCCGACCTCGAGAATATTGAACAAGAGGATCACGCAGAACCTTTGCACGCACTGATATTGCAAGACATATTAAAGTGGTAATGATATTGTTTTTTTTTGTTGTTTTTTTGGCTAAATCACATTTTAGATGGGATGTCAACAACAGCTTAAAAATAACTGCATTGACTATGTACAGATAAGTGCAACAGTAATATGTATTATGTTTATTGTTCTTTAATTCTAACATTATAACATGAATTGCAGTGAAACTGTTATACAGTTGAATTTATTTATACCATAGTCCCACAAACTACACTATTTGTGGAGGCATATATATGCAAAATCATTCTCTGCCAGCGGGAGGCCTTTTGGAGCGGGAGAGATAGAGGTTTCCCTGGGAATGCTGTACACAAAGCAGAGCTCCGCTCACAAACACTGCTTTATCAGACATTACATGCAAGATGAAATGAAAATGGCATACAAAATTTTCTGAAAACAGTTGGTTTGATCAGAAATACAGTGATATAAAAACATCCGCACTGGGTTTTGATTTTGAAACGTGCAGTGCTCAACCAAGCATTCTCCCCACCCGCCAACCATTCGATCGGAATTTACAATTTGTGATGTCACAAATACAGGAAAACAAACTTGTAGTCCAAACGAGCCGTTCGCTGTAGTTCTTGAAAAGGGATTTTTAAAAAAATGAAATATCTCTCTTTGGAGTGGACTTTGAGATTTGTAACTTTGTAGATCGTTTTATGCCCAAACATACACACTACACATTGACTAAAATTCAAAAAGTGAAAAAGCATAATAGGACCCCTTTAAGGCTATTTTACCCGTTTGTCCTACAGGAAATGCCAAGAAAGTACAAGCAAATGTATTAAGTTTCTGTCTTTCTCGACCCTTTCAATCATACTCCCACATAACTGTATGTTACATCACTTGATTGTGTCTAACTATATATGAGAAAATGACCTAAGACCCTTGTGCTCCTCTGGAGAGTGTCGAGGTAATTACAGTGAGTGCTGGCAAGGCATGGTCAAGTGATTAACGTGTAAGTGTATTTGGGTGTGAATCTATAATCACATCTGAACGCACATGGCTGCCGTTATCCAACACTTCTTACATTAAGTGTTTTTTCCCCTGATCTTCAGGACTGCCCAAGTACCCATAATCCTGGGCCTTGTCTCCAACGAAGGACAAAGCTTCATGTTTCCACCATGTCCTTGGTTATGCATCATCACCATGTTGATAAAAAGCAAACATGATGCGTGTATACGAGATGAATAAAATCCTTGTCTTTTCTGTGCATCACTTATGTCAATAGAGATGGGGGAAGTCAGGCGCTAAATTACCCATTACACTGTCCATGCATGAAATGTTTCATTTGCATATTTAATCATGATATGTGTGAGATGTGCCCTGGGTTTTTGGTTTCCCCATTGGTCCCTCAGTACTTATTCAGAATATGGTATAGAATAAGGCTATATATTTTCAGAGATGCCTCAGTGCTTGAAAGGACACGTTGAATAGCAGCACTGCACTGCTTTTGTTTTTTATTTTCTTTCAAAAGCCCATTGTGTCCAAAATCAATTTGCACAAATTCTTCTGGGTGAAAATGGCTAAGTACAGTTAAAATTGAGTGTATTCGCATACTTTAATGTGTTGAAAAGTTGACTAAAGATGTGCTGAAAGTTCATATTTGAATAAACATTGCATTTAACTAACCTCAATTATTTTTCTAAAGACAGACTTGCCTGTATCTCAAAGAAAAATGTCATTCAAAGGCATTTTATTTGTAGGCGGCTACATCAAAAGTATTGTAAATCATAATTAAATGAAAAATAATTTATACATTATGTTTTTATACATAAGATATGCACTACTGGTCAAAGGTTTTATTTTTAATGTTTTTTTTTAAATAAATCTCTTATCAAGTCTGCTTTTATTTGATCAAACATACATTTAGAACAGTAATTACAGTGAAATATTATTACAATTTAAAAGAACTGTTTTCTGTTTTAATATATTAATTTATTAATATATTATAATTTTCAGCAGCTATTACTCCAGTCTTCACATGAGTTTCAATTTAATATAATTCATTTCTTTCTTATTGAGGTGCATCGTACTCTGTTATCATTTCATTATTTTACTGCTGAATGTACAGGATAGTGTCTGTCACATTCTATTCTGTTCTATCTTCTCTCTCTCTCTCTCTCTCTCTCTCTCTCTTTTTTTCCTCTACTTAACTCTCGTCTTTTCTGGTCTTTTTCAAACCAGACGTTGATGAACACTCGCACACAAATGCACGGAAACACACTTACTGCTAATACATTCAATTTGAATGGATTTTCAGGTAATATTATCTATGTGTGTAAGCTATGGATCACACAGGAAATGACTAAAGATTACATCCACCCCACTGAGGGTAATGCACTAACTCTGTTATTCGCTAACTCTGATATTATTCTTATGCTTTTTTATTCACACATACAGACAGACATAAACCTGCTCACTGCTAATGAATCTAAATTTAAAGTAGTTCTTATGAATAGTTAAACCAAAATGAGAATTTGCTGAAAATGTACTCATCCTCAGTGTTACGGGGTTGACGAGACGTGAGACAGGCGGATCCATTCGCAAGGCTTTATTATAATACATGGTCAATACAGGCAGGGTCGGTCAGTAGCAAACAGATATGGCATGGGCAAGACACAAGAATAATCCAAGGGCAAGCGTGGGTCAGCGATCGGCGTACAGTATCCAGAGGGCTAGGCAGAGAGAGAGAATCAGGAACACGGGCAGGAATCGAAACACAGGAAATCAAACTCGGGATACTTGGGAAAAGCTTGGTAAGTAGCAAGGCTAACAATACTCGGCAGAGTGTGAGAGAATGTCCATGGTTTATATAGTGTGTGTGTGTGTGTGATTGGGTGCTGGTGATTGTGAGATAGAAAACAGGTGCGTGCTTGATCATGGTGAACAGCTGTGTGGGTGCCGTGGATGATGGGAAATGTAGTCCTTGGGTGATCTGTGACTGACTGTGTGCTGTGAAAGTCCATGTGGTGGGTGAGTGACCTCTAGAGGTGAGTGACTGGAAGTTCATGGCTTGGATTCGTGACATAGCCCCCCCCCAAGGAGCGGCTTCCAGAAGCTCCTAAAAGATCCAGGGTGGAGCGGGCAGAGCAGGAGCCCACCAGGGCGGAGCGGACGGACCTGGAGCCCAACGGGGCGGAGCGGACGGACCTGGAGCCCAACGGGGCGGAGCGGACGGACCTGGGGCCCAACGGGGCGGAGCGGACGGACCTGGGGCCCAACGGGGCAGAGCGGACGGACCTGGAGCCCACCGGGGCGGAGTAGATGGGACTGGAGCCCTCCAGGGCAGAGCGGACGGAGCTGGAGCCCGCCAGGGCGGAGCGGACGGAGCTGGAGCCCGCCAGGGCAGATCAGAGGGGACCAGAGCCCCCCAGGGCGGAGCAGACGGAACCGGAGCCCCCCAGGGCGGAGCAGATGGACCTGGGACCCACCAGGGCGGAACAGACGGGACCAGGACCCACCGCAGGGAAGCAAACTGGGCAGGTAGCCCTGACAGTACCTGGAAGTAGAGGAGAACAAGGACAAACAACACAGGGAGAGCAGAGACAGACAACACTGAGAGAACAGAGACAGACAAGACAGGGAGAGCCTTCCTAGTCTCAGGAGCCGTGGCAGAGCAGATCTGGGAATCACAGGCGGCCTCCATAGCCGTGCCAGGGTAGGACAGGAAATCCCAGACGGCCTCCGTAGCCGTGTCGGGACAGATCGAGAGTTCATAGACGGCCTCCTTGGCCGGGACAGGACAGGGCGAGAGTTCACAGACGGCCTCCATAGCCGTGACAGGAGAGGATGAGAGCTCACAGACGGCCTCCATAGCCGTGACAGGACAGGGCAAGGGTTCACAGACGGCCTCCATAGCCGTGACAGGACAGGATGAGAGCTCGCAGACGGCCTTCTTAGCCGTGACAGGACAGGGTGAGAGCTCACTGATGGATACCACCGACACCTCTGGAGGTTCTGCAGCTAACGCCGCCACCTCTGGAGGTTCTACGGTGATACCAGGACCGGGTGAGAGTCTATTGCTGGGCGCCACCACCTTACCAGGGGCTGAGGCGAGCACCACCGCTTGGGGAGGTTCTGCGGCCGATGCCTTCCCCTGGGGCAGTACCGTGGTGGTGTACGTGGCCCAAATGCAACATAGTGCTATCCCCACCCTGGGAAGCGCTTCAGACAGGGTAATCAGTTCATAGACAGGAGGGTCAGAGTGAGTGGATTTGGGGATACCAGCAGTGCGTACAGATACCAGCTGTGCATCCCTTACGCTGGATATCAACCGGGGAACTTGAAGGACTGACCTTGAGTCTCTGGGTGGAATAGGTTCTGGCTGAGGAGCTGAGACGTGAAGAGGTTCTGGCTGATCAGCTGTGACGTGGACTGACTCTGGCTGGTCAGCTGCGATGTGGACTGACTCTGGCTGGTCAGCTGCGACGTGGACTGACTCTGGCTGGTCAGCTGCGACGTGGACTGACTCTGGCTGGTCAGCTGCGACGTGGACTGACTCTGGCTGGTCAGATGCGACGTGGACTGACTCTGGCTGGTCAGATGCGACGTGGACTGACTCTGGCTGGTCAGATGCGACGTGGACTGACTCTGGCTGGTCAGATGCGACGTGGCGTGACTCTGGCTGGTCAGATGCGACGTGGCGTGACTCTGGCTGGTCAGATGCGACGTGGCGTGACTCTGGCTGGTCAGATGCGACGTGGCGTGACTCTGGCTGGTCAGATGCGACGTGGCGTGACTCTGGCTGGTCAGATGCGACGTGGCGTGACTCTGGCTGGTCAGATGTGACGTGGCGTGACTCTGACTGATGATCTGAGGCGTGTTGTGGATCTGGTTGTTGAGCTGAGGCGTGATGTGACTCTGGCTGGAGAGCTGAGGCATGGCGTGACTCTGGCTGGAGAGCTGAGGCATGGCGTGACTCTGGCTGGAGAGCTGAGGCGTGGCGTGACTCGTGACGATCAACTGTGGCTTGACTTGACTCACGGAGATCACAGGTGGCTTGGCTTGACACGTGACAATCAACTGTGGCTTGGCTTGACTTGTGGTGATCAACTGTGCTTTGGCTTGACTCACGGAGATCACTGGTGGCTGGGCTTGACTTGGGAGGATCAACTGTGCTTTGGCTTGACTTGTGACGATCGACTGTGCTTTGGCTTGACTTGTGATGATCAACTGTAGCTGGACTTGACCTTTTAACATAGGCTGTGACCTGACCTGACTCTTTAACAGCAGCGGTGACTTGACTTGACTCTTTAACAGCAGCGGTGACTTGACTTGACTCTTTAACAGCAGCGGTGACTTGACTTGACTCTTTAACAGCAGCGGTGACTTGACTTGACTCTTTAACAGCAGCGGTGACTTGACTTGACTCTTTAACTGCAGCGGTGACTTGACTTGACTCTTTAACAGCAGCAGTGACTTGACTTGACTCTTTAACTGCAGCGGTGACTTGACTTGACTCTTTAACTGCAGCGGTGACTTGACTTGACTCTTTAACTGCAGCGGTGACTTGACTTGGCTTGTGATTGGCAGCAATGACGCTACGGGGTGTTGTTGTTGCCGCCATTTTGTGAGCGTGCTCTAGCGTGGCTGTGTTCACACAATTGGGTGCGGTGTCTCGTTCCTCCGCGACCCCCACAGTGAATGCTGAACCAACAGTCAATAAAGCATAGTCCATAAACTGACTGAGAGATGAGCGGGGACCCTCACGGATTAACTGTGATTTGAGCGGCTGGTTAATGCCGTCACAAAAAAAATCAATCAAGACATCGTCCGAAAAATCTGAATCATTAGCAACCTCTAGATATACTTGAATAAAGTCCTCGAGTGATCGCTTACCCTGCTTGAGGGACAATAACAGTCTTGCCGTGTACATACCGGGCCAGTAATGTTCAGGAAAGCCGCTGGATCCTTGTGTGGCCGAGTATTCTGTTACGGGGTTGACGAGACGTGAGACAGGCGGATCCATTCGCAAGGCTTTATTATAATACATGGTCAATACAGGCAGGGTCGGTCAGTAGCAAACAGATATGGCATGGGCAAGACACAAGAATAATCCAAGGGCAAGCGTGGGTCAGCGATCGGCGTACAGTATCCAGAGGGCTAGGCAGAGAGAGAGAATCAGGAACACGGGCAGGAATCGAAACACAGGAAATCAAACTCGGGATACTTGGGAAAAGCTTGGTAAGTAGCAAGGCTAACAATACTCGGCAGAGTGTGAGAGAATGTCCATGGTTTATATAGTGTGTGTGTGTGTGTGATTGGGTGCTGGTGATTGTGAGATAGAAAACAGGTGCGTGCTTGATCATGGTGAACAGCTGTGTGGGTGCCGTGGATGATGGGAAATGTAGTCCTTGGGTGATCTGTGACTGACTGTGTGCTGTGAAAGTCCATGTGGTGGGTGAGTGACCTCTAGAGGTGAGTGACTGGAAGTTCATGGCTTGGATTCGTGACACTCAGGCCATCAAGATGTAGATGAATTTGCTTCTTAATCCTTAACAGATTTGGAGTAATTTAGCATTGCATCACTTGCTCATCAATGGATCCTCTGCAGTGAATGGGTGCCGTCAGAATGAGAGCTCAAACAGCTGATAAAAGTATCACAATAATTCGCAAGTAATCCACATGACTCCAGTCCATCAGTTTTTCGTCTTGTAAAGTGAAAAGCTGTGTGTTTTTCTAAAAAAACAAATCAATTATTAAACCCATCCTTGGTTAATAATCCATAATAACACTTCCTGTAGT
>JALXFT010003673.1:0-44567 GCA_023376895.1 Aspiorhynchus laticeps | reverse complement strand
TTTGAAACCACAATAATGGAGAAGACTGCTGAGTTGGCAATGATCCCGAAGATGAACATTGACACCCTCCACAAAGAGGGTAAGTCACAGAAGGTCATTACTGAAAGGTGTGTCTGTTTACAGAGTGCTGTATCAAAGCATATTAAATGCAAAGTTGACTGGAAGGAAGAATTTGGGTAGGAAAAGGTGCACAAGCAACAGGGATGACCGCAAGCTTGAGAATACAGTCAAGCAAAGCTGATTCAAACACTTGTGAGAGCTTCACAAGGAGTGGACTGATGCTGGAGTCAGTGCATCAAGAGTCACCACGCTCAGACGTCTTCAGGAAAAGGGCTACCAAGCCACTTCTGAACCAGAGACAACGTCAGAGGCGTCTTACCTGGAGAAAAAGAACTGGACTGTTGCTCAGTGGTCCAAAGTCCTCTTTTCAGATGAAAGTAAATTTTGCATTTCATTTGGAAATCAAGGTCCCAGAGTCTGGAGGAAGAGTGGAGAGGCACAGAATCCATGTTGCTTGAAGTCCAGTGTGAAGTTTCCACAGTCAGTGATGATTTGGGCTGCCATGTCATCTGCTGGTGTTGGTCCACTGTGTTTTCTGAAGTCCACAATCAACGCAGCCATCTACCAGGAAATTTTAGAGCACTTCATGCTTCCTTCTGCTGACAAGCTTTATGGAGATGCTGATTTCATTTTCCAGCAGGACTTGGCACCTGCCCACACTGCCAAAGGTACCAAAAGCTGGTTCAATGACCATGGTGTTACTGTGCTTGATTGGCCAGCAAACTCACCAGACCTGAACCCCATAGAGAATCTATGGGGTATTGTCAAGAGGAAGATGAGAGACACCAGACCCAACAATGCAGATGACCTGAAGGCCACTGTCAAAGAAACCTGGGCTTCCATACCACCTCAGCAGTGCCACAAACTGATCACCTCCATGCCACGCCAAATTGAGGCAGTAATTAAAGCAAAAGGAGCCCCTACCAAGTACTGAGTACATATACAGTAAATTAACATACTTTCCAGAAGGCCAGCAATTCACTAAAAAAAATGTTTTATTGGTCTTATGAAGTATTCTAATTTGTTGAGATAGTGAATTGGTGGGTTTTTGTTAAATGTGATCCTAAATCATCACAATTAAAAGAACCAAAGACTTAAACTACTTCAGTCTGTGTGCATTGAATTTATTTAATACACGAGTTTCACAATTTGAGTTGAATTACTGAAATAAATTAACTTTTCCACGACATTCTAATTTATTGAGATGCACCTGTATATATATATATATATTATAAAATAAATTTAACTCAAGACAATTACACTTTTCAACTGCACTATTTAATTAATTACTTTGCCAGATATTGCAGTATGTCATTGTAGTACAAGAGTGAACACTCATGTGAATGATTTTCCCTGTATGCAAACAATCAGGTTCTTGCAGAACATTGCTGAAACAGTTGACTAAAGCTGTGACTGTCTCTAAAAAAATGTGCAGTTGTGTTCTTTTTTTCAGCTTCACGTCAGAATTAACTAACATAGACATTTTTTTACACATTGCATTTTCTATGTTACGCTTAACACAGTGGTTAAAATGCAGTGTATAGTGTCTCTTGAAATAAATACTCAGACACACACACGATACAGCCTAAAGAGGAAGAGCGCAAGAGAGAAAATAACCAGTTTGTCTGTGCAGTGCTTCAGATTTCTTTTGATGCATGAGATAGAACATTCGACAACAAGATTAAAAGAAGAACCTTAAATGGAAAGATAAATGATAACCATGTGCTCTGGGTTATAAGGGAGGATATAGGCATGAGGAAAGCAAAGCAAGAAAAACTGCACCTGAGAAGCTGAAGAAAAAAACCCTGCACCTAAGAAGGACAAAATCCCAATGTGGGTGGATCTTAATGCCAAACTTCAGAAACAGGTTACTCAAATTTCTGAGTATGTGGAAGGCAACAGGCTGAAAGCAGTCTCGCGGATGGACAGAGTAGAACAGGATGATCCAAACCAAGAACACTGTGATACTTCTCGCTCTGCTGCTGGTGAGCACTTTTGCAGAAAAAGACCCAGAGCCCATTTTTAAAGCTTTTGGTGGGGAACTTGAGGGTTATTGCTTTGGCGATGATATTGCTGTGTATAGAATGACTGCTGATGGAAAGGAGCTACTGGGTCAGTTCTCGAATCCCTCAGTTTCACCACCTGATGCCTTTAAGGGTCGGATCAGTTTCTCCACTGAAGTTGAAGGGCTGCTTGGTCTGAAACTCACAAATCTTCAGTTCTCTGATTCTGGCATCTACATCAGAGAGTGCTGGAGTGATGGCACTATGGAAAATTATCGCAAACACTATCTCTACGTTTGTGACAAGGAGTTTGGCTTTAAGGAAATTTCACTGAAACCTGGCACAGGTGTGGATCTGGAATGCAATATGGATTCCATAAAGCATGCTACAGTAAAATGGTACAGAGATCTACACAACGTGTCTTTGATCATGGATACTAAGATTTCTTTGGAGCCATTGCAAGCGGAGTTTAAAAGCCTCATTCGTGTGCATGGCGAAGGCTCATTTTTACACGTTTCAGATGAGTTTATTCAGGACAGACCTCGTTTTTTCTGTCAGGTCATGGAGGGAGAGCAATGCAGGAGCTTCCAAATCATAGGACTGCCAGAGGAGCCTGAATTGAAGACTATTTATCGTTCTTACGGAGAAGATGTGTTCCTTACATGTTCAGTAGACCCCCTCAGACAGAATCACTGGAAAACACCCTTTGGTCAAGTTAACTCATCGGCACCAGAAGGGACAACCGAAAACCAGATGTTTGTGACGACAAGAACGAATTCTAAAAACTATTCCCTAGTCATTCAGTCTCTCAATTCAGATCATTCTGGGAGCTATAAATGTTTCTCTACCTTCCTCGTTGAAGATTATTTTTTGAATGTGTGCCCTTTGCATGAATCAACCGATATTTTGTTTTCTGCAAGCGATAAGAAGGTGGTCCTCCAATGTAACTTTATGTCTTTACCAGCATTTAGCGGTAAAGTTGAGTACGCCAGTGTTCTGTGGTATCGAAAGACAGGTGAGAAGGACATCCAAATAGTGGACACAGGGGATACTTTTTTAACCCCACCTAATGATTTACAAGGTCGTATAAATTTTTCACAGGAAGATTCCTCTCTCATCTTTACTGATCCCCAAAAGGAGGACAGTGGGACGTACTGGTGCGTGGTGCTGTTGGAGAATGAGGAGACTGATGATGAGGATGCTTACGGCGGTGATGATGGCAGTAATGAAGATGATGAGGAGGAACCCCATTCATGGATAATGGATGAAGAATACATGTACATGTGTCTCTTTAGGCAGGTCACCAATTTAAAGTTTCACCAACCTAATACAAAACGAAAGTGGAATCATACAGCTCAGCATGAACCTGAACCTGAACCTGAACCTGAACCTGAACCTGAACCTGAACCTGAACTAACCTGGCAATGTATGCTTTGTGTGCAGGGCTTGTAGGTCTATTATTACTGGCTGTGATCTGTATTGTGGTGGTTCTAAAAGTTAGAGCTAAGAAAAGATCTGCATCTATTCAAGGAGGTCTTAAACCATCTGAAGAGGAAGGAATAGCACTTAAATCAACGAACACGTAGAGTATAAGGTCACTGCAAATTACAATAATTTGTGAATAATGTTCATGAACAGTGCAATTGTGAAAATTAAGAGGAAACTATTTAAGGTAAAGGGATAGTTCACCAACAATTCACTAGAAATTCTGTCAACATTTACTTACTCGCATGTAATTCCAAATCTGTATGACTTTCTGTCTTCTGTGGAATACGAAATAAGATTTTTTTGTACATACCATCAAAATCAGTGGTCACCAAAACTGCTTGGTAACTAACATTCTTCAAAATATCTTCTCTTATGGGAAAGTAAATGATGAAAGAGTTTTAATTTTTCAGTGAACTATCCCTTTAGAGTACAATTTCCCCTTCGTACCTGAAAGATTTGTAAGATTTACTCAAAAGGTTGCTCAAGTATAGCAAAAAGGTGTTCAATTTCACAATTACGCATTTGGCAATTGTTGTTCTTGTAAATGTTGAAATGGATCACGTCTTCTAGGTGATCACGCAGCAAGACTCAGGCATGAGGGTAATGTAAAACAGCTACTAGCACACGTGACATTTTCTTGTGCAACGAAGACAAGACCAGCTGGTTTGTTTCCCAGTCAAATCTTGAGTACACACTAAGCAAATGGTGCTTTAAAAATAAACACGCCATAAAGCTTACATCAAAGCTCATTTCACATGAAGACAAACATATGGGTCTTAAAGGGATAGTTCACACAAAAATTAAAAATCATTCACTCACCTTTATGTCGTTCCAAACCAGTATGACTTATTTCTGTTGAAAAAAATAGTCATGTAGGTTCAGAATGACCTGAGGGTGAGTAAATGATGACAGAATGTTCATTTTTAGGTGAACTATTTCTTTAACTATATGCTTTATAGAGGATAGTGTACATATAATACCTATACATACAATTCTCTTATTTTCTGCATTTATGGTTCAAAATTGCAACATGTCTTGTAAAAACACATCCATTAATCATGTATCCCATACTGCAAAGAGACATTTAGTACTACTGAACTGCTACCATTAGAACATCATCTCTCCCAAGACAGAAATCTTGGTAATGATAAACAACAGATGTGCAAACACATCCGTAAACATTTTCATTCTTCTCCTGACTGGGGACGTGTAGAACACTTCCTGTTCTAATTTCTCTTCGGTTTCCATTAATGTGTCAACAGAGTTTGAATCTACTGCTGAAACTAGTCTAACAGCTGGCTGCGTAAACACCGGCAGTGAGAGAAAGGCTGACGGTGTCTAGAGAGCACAGTGTGGATTTGATGGACATGTTTATGTCATGTAAAGCTGTGCTGGTGGTCCTGCGTGGAAACACAGATTAGAGAAACGGCTCTGTTAATGTGCATTCCAAATATGACCAATGTGATTTGTTGTGGTTAGGGCTGACAGCCAAAGTATATCTTTGTTAAAAAGGTATTAAAATCATTTGAGTTACAGTGGGATGGTTGGAATTGTTTGAAAGCTTTAATCCATATTTGCGTTTTTATTACAACACAGGTGCGTTCTCAATGTATCCACTGAATATAAATAATCCAGTGCTTTGTTAATGGATTTTTCTTTTTATAATAACACCTTGATTGCATTCAGAAATCCTGTCAAATGTTTGAAAAAAAAGTGATTCTGGAACATATAACGATCTTTATAATTAACTGAACATGTCATAGCAACATAACCAATAACAGAACATGCTGAGTGAGACACAAAGCCAGTTTTAAAGAGGTGTTGATGGTTACCACTAAATAAAAACAGTGCTTATTTGAAAACAACTGATTAGACTGCCTTTGCGTGATTGAAGCCACTTTGACACATCTAATCTCTAATTTACTCTAGTGTACTGTTTTCTTTTCTTTTGATATGTGTCAATGATTCATAACGAAGTCCCTAACCATGAATCATCCAGCAATGTAGACCAGTTTGACAGGCAGGTTTTTTGATGGGCCATGTCTGCTTTCACTTGTCAAAATAGGCTGTCAACCTCCCTAACTGTCATTATATGCATTACGCCAAAAGGCAAGAGTCGTATTTCATGGGTGTCATTTCTGCTCCAACACATGTTTGTATTTGTCTTAAAACTTTAACACTTCTGTCCTCTATTTGAAACATCTGTAGACTCTTATTAGCTTTATTTTATTCAAAAGATTCCTTCAGACTGTCAAGGTCGTCTTGTATATTAATTTTACCCAGGTTCTGCATGGTCTTGTCTAGTTTAAACCTATTTAACGGCAGCATGCACTGAAAAACTTTACCTAAAGACATGTCTCACTCCTCAGATATAATAGTTGCTGCACCCCTGCTGATAAAATAGCTGCAATTTTCATCTAAAAGACTTTTCAGGCCTGTAGTGAAGTGCATGTCCACTGGGGGGTGTCATTTTTGTAATGAAAATTAAACATTGAGTTTGTCTGGCCACCAAACCTTGAAGGAATTACCTTTCATTGATTTCAATTAAAAATGCATGCATGAAAGAATGCTGTTTTTCTTTTCAGAAAGGGAAACATAAAATGTTCACTGACTTGTGAGACCTTGGTATCCAGTTTCTGTTTTCATAAAGTATTACATGTTAAACATGACACATAGCCTAATATGACTGTTTCCAAAAATATTGGTTCCTAGAGACGAGCCGCGTTTATAACTCAAATATGTGTCATGAGGCAATGTGACTTTGCCGTACAGCAACACTAAATCAAAAAAATCACATTAATAAACTCAACCAACCAAGAGTATTTGTGCAGACAGGATATGCCCCCTGAAATAGCCCTGGAACAGCCTAACCGCAATAAAAACGCACACACACACACACACACACACACACAAACACTATGAGCTAGGAGTGGCTTCCAGGACAAAAAAGCCACTAGCAGCATAAGTCCTCTTGCTTTCTGAGGGGACTGAAATTAAGGAGAGAGGATCACCAGGAATGTCTATCAGTTAAACTGATTTTAACATGAATGTGATGAGTGATGGGCTTCTAGGTGAGATAATGGCTGTTCAAATGATGAACGAGGTTGACAAACCTGAAAAATTAATCAATCTGTGGGTTAATAGCAGGATTATTCAACAATTTAACAGTTTATTTGAAATAATTATATGCTATGCTGATTAAACATTTTCAAATGTACTGAGGAAATCCCTCAAATTAAAATAATTTAAAACATTACCGGTATAGTACATCATTGACTAGATATTACAAAGAGTGATTTTAAAACACGCAGGTGGTATACTTCAGTCCTGAGTTAGTATGAAAATTCTTTATTATGAAATTTCCCTATGGGTCAGAGAATACAATTATTTTTTTAATAATTAATTGTACTATATTGTGCATTAAATTGGATTTTTATTATCTGATTTAGTATGATAGTCAATTTATTCTCATCTTGTTGATTTCATAATGTTTACTATTCCTCTTTTGAAGGATTGAGTGACTTTTTTATTCATTTTTTATGGGACCAGCTGCCATAGTGTAAATAATGTTTTTGTATAGTCTTCTTGTGTACACTGCCTCCTCAGGGTGTTTGTAGACCTGCAGGCTCAGTTTCCTGCTGCCATGGGCTGCATTTCTTTCTCCCTGCATGCTATGTGGGTATAATTATTGCACCTAGCTTGTTGCATGGGTATTTATGTGTGTATGTTTGTGCTTATCTTTCTACAGGCTTTGTGTTGGTGGCAGGCCTGGCATCTGGGGTCTGTCAGCTCCCCTTTTGGTGGCTATAAGGACAGTAAAGACAAGCCTTTAGTGAGATCTTGTAATGGGTATTACAGTATAGTATCCAACCTTTCGAACGAAAATCTATCAGTGATTATATTTTTGCTAGTGGTTTTGTCTGTGTTAAGTGCTTTTGATAAAATCAGAGCTTTGTACTTGTAAAATATGCTAAGTAAGGTATTTGTTACAATATTCATGAATCTGGTGAGGAATTACTTTCAGACACACACACACTATTTTAAGTCTTTTATGATAGCAATTGTGTGGGAACAAATAGTTATTTTTCACTAAAAATCTTTAAATTTGCCCTAACTGTCTTGGATTGTTCATGAATATTCAATTCACAAGAGAACTACCAATGTCTGAGCAGATTTATTGGAGTCGAATCCTTTCAATAAATTGTTTGATGGTCCTAATCCGATTCTCCTTTGACATCAGTAGGCTATTTATACTACGTTTGCTAACTCTTATTCACACATTAATATTTTTTTACTTATTCACAGAAAGTATCGTTCTGACACTGATCCTCTGAAAATAATGTAAACCCGAAACTTGTGCCGTGAAAAAAAAACTATCCGGAAGTGTGTTTTTATTATTATTATTTCCAGAGTGCGCATGTGCGTTGAAACCCTGCTAACTATAGTTCTTGAAAAGTAGCCTATCTTGGTGCTGGCCTGGTACTAGCCTGCACAGTTCGAGATTACTGCTGAATGCATAAACGCGAACGCCACTTTAGCAATTTAAACCGCATTCTTGCAATAACCGGCTTAGGCTACTGGTTCATCGTGAATAATGCTCTGTTCATCACAAAAATGTATCATGACTTTAGAAGAACTGTAGCCTATCTATGCACTAAAATCCCTTTTACGATCTTGACATAGGCCTATCACCATGCATTGCATGAAAAATGTTGACCAGTATACACTCTTAAAAATAAAGGTGCTTCACGATGCCATAGAAGAACCTTTTTGTCTAAATGGTTCAATAAAGAACCTTTAACATCTGAAGAACCTTTCTGTTTCACAAAAGGTTCTTTGTGGTGAAAGAAGGTTCTTCAGATTATTAAAAGGTAAGAAAGAGATGGTTCTTTAAAGAACCTTTGACTGAATGGTTCTTTGTGGAACCAAAAATGGTTCTTCTATGACATCGCTTGAAGAACCTTTTGAAGCATCTTTATTTTTAAGAATGTAGCCTACTTAGAAATTATTGTGTTTAGGAGAAAGTCATAGGTTTGAAACGACATGAAGCTGAATAAATACCATAATTTTTATTTTTTTTGAGTTAACTATCCCTTTAATAAACTCATATAGTACAAGCGATTTTTTGAAAAACCCTGTGAATAAGTGTCTAAAATTACTCAATGAAAGAAAGAAGCAACTGGTTTGCGTCAGGTGCAAACAACCAGAAACTTCTTGTCTTCCCGATGCACGTTTTCAACCATCGTCTCTGACTGAGTGAAGGTAGAAGGCAGACAAACCAATGACAGAGGAAGAGAAAAACCCACTGGTTATCCACGCGCGATACCCACCCCCTGCGTTTACAGAAAGCCAACACTATCCATCTGTCACTTAATACAGACGCTCAGCACACGTATCGTTTGGCTGATATAGGTGGACTGACTCGAGATCCGCAGGACTATCTGGATAGCAACTTTACTGGATCGAGTCCATGCGTGTTTTATTGGGGAATATTTCTGCACGTCGTGAGTGGTAAGAGATGCGCGGATCGTCCTCTTGTCAGAGTCCGTTCTCATCTAACTGCTTTCGTCAGGTTTCATCAATGTTATGTTTAGACTCGGTACTGATCATAATAACTTCTAGGCTGCAAATGCATTTGATAGGCTACAGTTTCTCTCGGAGCTCGGGCAAGAAGTTCTGTCAGCGGAGGCTGTGTGACAAGGGATGCTCTTGACAGATGTGACTGGATTCAGTCTTATAAAACAGCTGGCGATATAAACTGCGAACATCAGTGATATTTAAACTAATATATGTACCAGTAAGATGCTGGTAAAATATTCTATTAGTTGTTTGTGTAATTAATTTAGCAGTCTTGTGGGAAGAGTTAGGTATTTTATCAGTGTAAAAAGAAAATATTTAATGCATCTTAAACCATGATTTAAAAACATATGTAGGTTAAATATCATGCATTGCACCTTGTTGCAGCTATTACTCAGCCGGCATATGACCGACTTTGAAATATGGTTGAAATAAGGTCAGTTTTTGTTTCAACGTTGAAACAATGTTGATACAACCTTTAATGCTAAATAGTTGAAGCATGCTCTGGTAAAATAGAAAAACACCAGACTAAACTGCATTGCCAGTCTTATCTAGTCTCAAAACATGGTCAGTTAAGAAGGGTTTAAGGCACTTTTCATTAAATTTGTCTTGGAAACCAGCTTGGCCGTGAGCCGTCTTAATGAGACCAGCAAACCAACTGAATACCATATTAAACCAGCTTAAGACCAGCAAACCATTGTTAAGCAGTTTTTATTCTTACAAATTCTGCAGGAAAGCTATAATGCACTATAGACAATGCACTATAGACATTTTGATGGCTATTTATTGAGCTATACTGTATTTATGTTTTTTTGGATATTATGGATTGGTCACTCACATTAGTGTCTTGCCTGTAGCTGTATTGGCCATAGACACACATTAACCTTGAATAGTAGCCTGCTGTGCCTATAGGCATATAGACACATGGAGAGAGTTCAGACACATATGTAATAATAAATAACTAATCATACCTTAGAATTCTGCATATCTTTCTAGACTTGTATTAACATCTCAATTAATCTATTTATAAAAGTTAAATTTTTTTCATTCATGTGATTTAGTTCAAAGTGGTCAAATACCTGCTATAGATGACATTGGCAACACTTTGATTTGGCAAGAAATACACTTATGTTTTAAATTGTGGTGAGTATTCAGATATATAATGAATTCTCAATCTACTCTAACATTTATTAGTTGAGGTAAAAGAGTAACTATTTGTTCATCATTGGAGACATTAACATGGCTGTAATGAGTTTTTAAAAACAGATTAATATATTCACAGCAAGGTCAAGAGACCCAAAGACATTTACATAGGAGAAATGTGACAGAAAGAAATAGATATCAATTTTCTTCCAGTAGCTGACGGCTGATAGTCCTGGTGCTTGATTGTGTTGGTCGATGGCTGGAGCGATTTTGTCAAATGGCAGAGAAAGCTAATCGTAGCTCTCAGTGTGCACACTGATGGAAATAAATTTCCCCCCTACATTCCCTATTCCCAGTGTGGTAATCAGTTTGTTGAATGAAAAAGCAGAATCATAAGAGAGTTTATTGTAAGAGACAACCCTAAAATCCTGTAAATGGTTTGAAAAGGGCTGCAGCCAATGAGGATTTTAAGATTGCATGATTGAAAAGAGAAATACAATCTTTACTGCAGTCTAGACGCTAAAGTATATGTCAGATTTGATTAATTTTTTTTTTTCAAAAGCCATTGTAATGTGTTTTTGGCCTCTCTCTTGGAAATGAAAGTGTAGATATGTTACAAAACAGGAGAGCTGAAATAACCAGAGAGTCACAAAAATACAACCAGCTGGTCACATGCAGATAAGTTGACTGATTTCAATATATTGATTGTCACAGACACAAAACAATCTGATCAATCTCCTGAACATGCTTGACTGTTTTAGTCACAGCCCTCTTATGCCATTAGCGGTATATAACTGTTACTATATACAGAGCTGCAGTGGTGACTAGTCCCTCTCAGGGGCTAATAAAAAGCACAGGGAAACAACCTCATTGAATGCTCAATTAGCAGGCCAGCAAGAGCTTTTCATGCAAAGTTCAAGGAACCCGAGGCAAGCGACATGGCTGTTCATTGATAAGGAATTTGTTGAGTGCTTGATTGCCACATCTGTAAATGTATGCTCTAACAATGTGTTTGAAATTCTGACTATGTCCAAAATTGCCATGCTACATTTTTCAGACATGTTAATTTATATTAGCTGCAAAATAAAATATGTAATATGGGATTTCTGCTTCTTACATCTTACAAAATCACCGTGTGATACCACAGACTGTATTCATTTAGGGAATAACAGAAAATTGTACTTGGAGGCCATCGCTATCAATTTTGTGCCACCTATGATAGATGAAATGGTTCTTAAGGACTTCCTCAAGAGATACATGTGGCAACATACATCACAGCTGAAATAGGCACTGCATTATTTAAGATGGTATTTTTTGCCATTTGAAGAGAAATGAGATTGTGATGAGAGAATATGTTGCAGATATTGCATCTTAATAGCAACACCACAAACAGTGTGAACTCAAAACTGCAGCAACGTATTGATTTTGGAGCAGGTTTATGCAATTTGAAATGTTTTTTTATAGCTGAGAAAAGACCAACTTGGGTTGTCATCTATGACTAATACTGAGATGCTATAAGTTTTGAGCATTCAAAAGTAAATTAATTTTAAAGCACAAGCAAATGGACAAAGATTAATGCTTCCGACTCATTAGTCTTACGTATCTTTGAAAAATAAGTCAAAAGGCCTGCTGTCACCGTCACCGGGAACACGGAGCGAGGAGACGTGGAGTAATCTTCACAATACTTTTAATGATCAATTCAGGGAACAAGGAGAACAGGGTAAGACAAACACCAAATGACATATAACAGCCGACAGGAAACAAGGGGCAGAACACACTATAAATAGACAGAACTAATGAGGAGAAAACGAGACACACCTGGAACATAATCAACACACGGCTTGGACTATATGAACTGAATGGGGACAGGGAAACCCAAATATGGTCACAAGAAGGAGGGAAACACAAGACATGTGGAACACAGGTCTGACACCTGGGGCCTGTACCCAGGGGCGGATTTAGTGAATTGGGGGCCCCAGGCAAATATAGGAATGGGGCCCTATACATTTGCACAAATTTACCTAGATCAACCTTGAAGTTTCTTTTTTGTTGTGATGCTTGCTGCTGCACAATGGTGCCCCATAGTTGTGTCCAATGTTTCTATGTTATAATGGGATTATTTCATTTACATTTACATTTATTCATTTAGCAGATACTTTTATTCTTTCATGTTGTAGACCACGAAATAGCAATTGATTTACCGTTGAGATACAAGTTTTAACAAAAAAACAAAATAAATTATAAAATGATAAACCTCACAATTGAACCTTTAAACCGTTTTTTTTTTAAGAAAAGGGCTGAGTCAGAAGTATAAATTATTATATTATTTAAAACGGGTTTATGTGGGTGGATTTTCGCATTGGTCTGAACAAAAACTGCAGACTGGATTATTGAAAATGCACATTCATTCTATAGTCTGTACTTTATCAGGTCAAATTTAAATTTAAATGTATCTGTTCTAAATGTACCTTAAATTAATACTTTTCAAGTTTTTAATACTCTAATCAACATGGGCATGGACAAATATGGATGTTTTATGCAATATATGTGTATTATTAGTGAAACCATAGTAAACATACATAGAGCATGAAGACTAGACATGTTTCATATGTCATAGATGTTTTTCAAAGAACTTGTTCATGTCTATTAGACACATGAAAAAGAAGAACATAGAAATACCAGGGGCCTGTACCATGATGGTAGATGAACAAATTCAGAGTTACAGGATTAGTTTTGAGTTGACAAAACCAAACCACTCCAATCTGGCTTTGTTGGTACCATGAAGCCGATCATCAACTTTCTCTGTCAACTCAGGCTTGATCCTGAGTTAATGGAGCACATGCACATGAATGTGTGACATCAGCGGCGAACAGCCAATCACAACACAGAGCAAGTGTGATTCACTTCTCGCGAGAGAGCCAGCGAGATTCAAAACTCTTTTGTTAACGGTTAAGAGATTAAAGAATATGAGGAATTTAAACATATTTCCACTGAAGTACTTGTCCATGAAGAGGACAAATAAAGGAAATTATCTTGCTCTATCAGTGCAGTCACAAGTGAAACTTGTGAAGTTAGTTTATATAGTTGATAATATATAGTGATAGAGACTCAAACATGTAAGGTCACATGTAGCCATTTTTAAAGTGGTATCTATTGTCTATCTATTCTACCACTTATTATATTATATATGATCTGTATATATTAATATTCATTTAAAATAAATGCTTTATATTACTTGTTAAACTAAAAGTGCTTGTGTGTAATGGCGTAATAATAATAGAAATCATATTATAATTATATAAATCATATGTAAATTGTAATTATCATTAAAGCCAGACAATTTTGTTGTATATTTATATATTTTTAAGGTACTTCGTAGTGAGCTTTAATTTGTAGGAAGAGAAACTGGGGGAGTGACTTTTTCTGTCAGACATGTGTCACTTTGCTCACATCTGATTGGTCCAATTTCAGTTTGAGATCTCTAACTCAGAACATAACCTGCCCCGGAGCAGGTTAGCTGTGCAGTGTAAGTTACCATGGCAATGAACGCAGCTAAAAGCCAAGCCACTTTCATGGTACCTAAAACCCAGGATTGGTGCAAACTAAACTGAAACTTACCTGGCTAGCCAGCTAAACCGGCTTCATAGTACAGGCCCCAGATTCCTATTACTTCTCTTTCTTTGCACTGAGCAATTTACTGACACCAACCTGTTTATATTTTCATGACAGGGCAGCTCTTCTTCTGAACATGCTAAATTTACATTTATTATTTATTATTACATTTGTTTGCTGCTCTGTGCCACATACTGTATTTTGATGCAGCTAAATTCTCAATAAAACTGTTTTCATTGGTATATTTTTTTCTGTTTCTGTTGTCAGACAACAGGATGAATATGAAATAGTGACTGAAACATGAACCATTAAGACACCAGCTCTCCCTTACAAGATGTTAATCTGCACAAAAATCCTGATAATCGAGCCGTCAAACCAAATAGGCTACACATAAGATAAAGACAATATCTGTGCTGTGATGTCGGCTATACTTATAATTACAACATATCTGTATTTTAACTGAAAAAACACGCTGAACTGAACAGAGCAGACGCACAAAGAGAGAGAGAGGTGTGCGCGCGCTGGGAAAGAGAGACCTCGCGCTCGCGCGGCAATCAACATTAGATGCATAATATTTTCATTTGCTACAAGCAGGATACACAAGAAGCACGTTCAACTCAGACACGCAGACGGTTGTCGTGGTAATAAACAGTGTAAACAGCAACCGTTCGCGTGTCCGCGCTTAATGCGCATCTCATATATGAAAAGCATTTTAGGGGGCCCTTGGCTTTTGGGGGCCCAAGGCAGTCGCCTACCTTTGCCTAATTGGTAAGTCCGCCCCTGCCTGTACCATGATGGTAGATGAACAAATTCAGAATTATAGGATAAGTTTTGAGTTGACAAAACCAAACCACTCCAATCTGGCTTTGTTGGTACCATGAAGCTGATCATCAACTTTCTCTGTCAACTCAGGCTTGATCCTGAGTTAATGGAGCATGTGCACATGAATGTGTGACATCAGCGGCGAACAGCCAATCACAACACAGAGCAAGTGTGATTAACTTCTCAAAAACTCTTTTGTTAAAGGTTAAGAGATTAATGAATATGAGGAATTTAAATGCATTTCCACTGAAGTACTTGTCCATGAAAGAGTACCACTAAAGGAAATTATCTTGCTCTGTCAGTGCAGTCACAAGTGAAACTTGTGAAGTTAGTTTATATAGTTGATTATATATAGTGATAGAGACTCAAACATGTAAGGTCACATGTAGCCATTTTTAAAGTGTTATCTATATTTCATATGATCTGAATTAATATTCATTTAAAATAAATGCTTTATAATAATTGTTAAACTAAAAGTGTTTGTGTGTAATGGAGTAATAATAATATAAATAATATAATATATAAAGCCAGACTATTTTGTTGTATATATATTTTTTTAAGGTACTTCTTAGTGAGCGTTCATTTGTAGGAAGAGAAACTGGGGGAGTGACTTTTTTGTGTGTCAGACATGTCACTTTGCTCACATCTGATTGGTCCAATTTCAGTTTGAGATCTCTAACTCAGAACATAACCTGCCCCGGAGCAGGTTAGCTGTGCAGTGTAAGTCACTATGGCAATGAACGCAGCTAAAAGCCAAGCCACATTCATGGTATCTAAAACCCAGGATTGGTGCAAACTAAACTGAAACTTACCTGGCTAGCCAGCTAAACCGGCTTCATGGTACAGGCCCCAGGTCCACATCACATCTTATTTTGGCCAAGAACTTCTTGCATAAACAGAATTTTTTTTATTTTAAGTATCAGTGAGATACTATTATAGTGTTTATGTTTTCCTTTTTCATTTTTACTTTAGTTAAAGTTTTTTGTTGTGTTTCTGTCTATAGTTTTTTGGGGTTTTTTTTACTAAGTGAAAATGAAAAGTATTTTCTTCAGCAACTATCTGAAATAAAATACTTTTTTCAGGTAACATTAATTTTGTTTCTAGTAAGAAAATGTTTGTATGGTTTTCATTTAATATGGTTATAGACAGTGGTCGAATCGTAAAAAAATTTCAGGGGGGATGGTGTGGTCGGGGGTGGGGGGTGGTCCAGTCCTATTTCTAAAAAGGTTTCTATTTAATGGAAAATTTGCCTTATTAAATTAACTATTATTTATAAGTTTTTTTTCCCTTCTGGGGCCTGAAATAGAGGAATTTTGGTCAATATTGATAATTAAACAATATTTTGCTGAATGTGTTTTTGTGCTGTCACCTTGGCTGATTTAGGTCTGTCATGGCAATAATACTGCCAGTAGGTGGCAGCAAGTCCCTGTTTTAATAAATAACTTACTGAATCATTAATATAAAACGATTGTTCAAAACGGCTGATTCAATAGAAACGAAACAAGTGAGACCATCTGACCGCTGAATCACTGGCTCACTCGATTCGGTCTAAAACTGATTAATTCGTATTGCTATGCACTGTTGTATAAAAATAATAGCACAGTTGTGCTCACGGCCTCGCGCACATGTGCTGATATACAGAAAAGTACATTGCTTGTGCAATGAATATAAAAACGTAAAAACTCATATACATGGGTATTTTTTGTTTAATTGCTGGAATTATAAGGGCATTCTAACTGTATTCTGGGCTTCGTCGCACAGTGAATGCTTCTGGACTCTCAATACGTGTTTCTTCTCACTCTATCAAAGTTGGATAATATCAGCTCTCCTATTGTCTCTCAGTTCCTCACAGTCACACACATTATGTCAGGAGAATGTCTTTAAATTCTAATCAAGGAAAAATCATACCTTCTGTTGTCTTCTTTTTAAAGAACTTCAAAAGTTGCGCTTGAACCATTTTGCGCGAAAAATGACTAAATTGCTTCTGCTTGTGCACAGCTTGTTACAGTAACGTTACCAAGTTCTGATTGGCCAATCTCCTTTATTTAGTTCGTAAATTATCATTAGTAGAGAATATTAACATTTCATGTGCATGATAAGTTTTACGTAATACACAAAATTAATAATCCAAAGGGGATGGTAAGGGTGGGTTTACAGAGGGGATGCTTTTTGTAATTTTTTTCGACCAGGGGGATCTGCATCCCCCCTCAATTCAAGCCCTGGTTATAGATATATAATAGCCCTGGATAAGAACTAACTGCCTGATTAACATGGAAATCAACATGTCGACATGTAAAGCAACAAGACTAATATGAATAATAGGCTAAATTTGGCAAACTATTTGAATTATTCCATCCTCAGTGGTGCTTGTTGTATCAGCTTGGTACCATGTAAACACAAATGTGTTCCCTGGTGGACTAATAAATCAGATTAGAGCATGACGGATCAAGAGAGATCTGCATGCATTAGGTATTCGGCCAGCAAATGGACTGGTCGGTGGGTGTGAGTCCAGGTGACAGAAATGACCACCTTGTTACTGTGGTTTAGGTTACGGGTTTGCAGTTATTTAAATATGGAAATACTATTGTAATAGGGCCAAGCAGCCTGTGATTATGAGAATGATTAAATGTGAAAATTATGTAATACCAAACCCTTGCTTTAGCTCCCAGAACAATAATGCATCTCACATCTGCCTATTTGTAATGAAACTCCACAAGCACTCAGTGTAATGATCTCTCAAAGCAAAGCAGACACACTGTTTAAAATTTTAAAACAAATCTTCTTGAAATGCACTTCCTTTAAAGTCCAAAAATAAAAAGTGTAATCCTTCCTTTTTGTTATATAGGTTGCTTTAGTTAATAAGTGTCCATGCTTGCCTTCCTGACAGAGTGAAGCATGTGATGGTGACGGAGCAGTATGGAGTGCTCGTGGAAGACTCTACTGCTGCTCGTGTGCACGTCTTTGGGGGTGCAGTACACTGCCATCCGCTCCCTCCACGACTCCTTCAGTGGCCCATGCCAAGACTCCGCCCACTGCCAAGGACGCCAGGGTAAAGGTGAGTCACTGTCCTGTAACACAAAGCATTAGATTTTCACAATGATATTTAACATTGCATGAGCATTCTGCAGATCAGTGCCGTCACTGGAAGAAAAAAAAAATGAAATTTGTAAGTGGAAAAGTGGTTTATTCAAATTGTATCAGGTTTACAAAACCTTACTGATGGACTGTATTTACATTTATTCTGATTAGCAAATCAACAAGGTTTTCCTCTATCTGCTTCGGAGTCATTTCTATTGTGCTGTACAGATGCATGTTCCCATCATACCATATATTTATTAAAGCTGGGATGAAACGGATGAAATGACAGATCTGTGTAAGAGAAGTATGTTGATTCACTCGAAGATTGGGTTATGACATTTTGATTAAAAAGTACAAGGTCAAAAAAAAACTTCAAACACATGAATTGCTTACAATGAGATCAATAAAATGCATTTTAGATAGGGTGAATTTTCATTTCATGCTGAAATATTTTCGATAAAATAAACCTAGCAGGAATTCAAAAAAATCAAATAAATGACTTCTAACACACACACACAAAATCCTCAAGAAATATGCCAGATATTTAAACTTAATGTTTTTATCTTTTCTCTAATTAAAACATTGCAAACAAAACCTTATTTCTTGGGATAATTGTATTGATTGGTAACCATTTTATAGTTTCTCCATGTCCTCAAGTTCACTTTTCAGCAAGTAAAGTAAATATTATCATTATCAGTATTTTTTATCAGTGTATTCTGTTAAATTTGCAATGTTTTATGGTTAGTTATATCAAGTTGATTTGCCTTGATCTAGTTGGTTTGTCTCACTTTAAAGCATCCAATGTAGTTTAGATAAATTACATATTATACAAATGTCAAAAGATGGATTTCCATTCTCTTTATTTTCTTGCCATTGCGTAAATTATCGTATAAATAGAATGAATGAAGTATCTGAGCTTGACTAGATCATATATCTCAAAACATTTCATAGAAATACTTTAATACAGACATAAAGTTACAGAGATCAAAAACTGCAGCAATGACCCATCTATTGATGTGTACTGAATTTCATCTGCATTCAAGTCCAAGTGCCAGGATGCATTTTTAGACACAGTTTAAGCCCTCCATTAAATTATAGTTTGCATAGAGATTTAAATTCAATTATAATTCATGTTTGGTTATGGACGTAGCTTTAGCTGGTTTGAGAAGATCATCCTAAAGGATTCAGATGACATTCTCTCTATAAGCTTATCTCTCTCAGGTCATCACTTCTGTAATGAGTAAGTTTGTAAGGAAAGAAATTAGCAGAGAACTGTTAGAAAAGCAACCTGGAAATTCCCCCCTCTGCTGTAAGGAGCGAGAGATGGAATATCAATAATTAATTCTACAATTATCTCATCATTAATCTGCCGTAATATGTCCTCACGGACCAGCTGTTTGCACTTCCAGCAAGCGTCGACTTGCACAACCTAATGTGCCACACGCAATCAGTCTCTCATCAACCATAATTACAAGCATTATCAGTCTCTCCCACCCTCCTGCTATATATAGTAATTGTTCATTTTGAGCAAAAGTCACATAATCTTTTTTTCGTATGTGGAGAAATGCACTCATTGTTCATATTTCAATTTTATAAGTTTTTTGAAATATTGCTTCAAAATGTGAAATGATTACCACCACAGAAGGAGGCAATCCAAGTCTTTAAAACAACATTATTACTGCGGTACATTTCCTCTCTGTGGGCAGAATGGGTTTTTGAATTGCACTGGACTTTATTAAAGTTTTTGTTGAGATTATACTGAGTTTTTTCCCTAAATTACAGCTCCAGGTATTTTCTTACGAAAATAAATGATTGATTAAAGATGAAGCTGAACTAATTGGGTCTTTTGTGGCCTTATAATGTCCTCTGAGGTTTCAGAGCGCCGTATTATCTCACTTTCTCTTCTTCTCTTCCCCAGAGCAGAGATGGAAATCTCTCTGCGATGACAGCCGCATCTATGATGAAACTAGTGCTGCCGCCGCTCGAAAGCACATCCTTCTGTTTGCGCAAACCCGCAGTGGCTCCTCGTTTACCGGACAACTTTTCAATCAACATCCTGGCATATTTTATGTTTTTGAGCCCCTTTTCCATGTGCAACAGGCATTCACCAATTCTAGTAGCCGTCTGCAAAGGGCTTTGGATGGCAGAGCTCTTCTGGGAGCCTACCGAGACCTCTTACTCAATCTCTACAACTGTGACTTCAGCTTCATGGAGAGCTACATTCGCCCCGAACCACAGGATCACATGACCGGGGCCTTTTTCCGTCGCAGCTCCAGTCACGCTCTGTGCACACCCCCTGTCTGCCAGGAAGGTGTCAAGGAGATTCTAGCAGGCCAACCGGATGAAGTCTGGTGCCCAAAAAAGTGCCAGGCCTTGAACCTCACACTAGCCTCTCAGGCTTGCCAAGCACAAACCCACGTGGCCATAAAAACAGTGCGTATCCCAGAGATAGGCGACCTACGTACGCTTTCAGAAGACCCCCGTTTAGATTTGCGAATCGTCCATTTGGTGAGAGACCCCCGAGCCATTCTCGCCTCCCGCATTACTGCTTTTGCTGGTAAATTCAGAGCCTGGAAGATCTGGAACGCCACCGGCCGCCAACCACGGTACGTGGACCTGACGCAGATAACGAGAACCTGCAGAGATATCGAGTATTCTGTGGAGACCAGCCTGCAGAAACCCACATGGCTGAGGGGAAGGTATCTGCTGGTGCGCTATGAAGACTTGGCCTTGAATCCAGAGGAAAAGGCCAAGGAGATATACAGATTTCTGGGGCTGGAACTGCATCATAGAGTCCTCACATGGATTGCTCATAACACCAATGGCACTGTCCCATCTTCTTCAGAGTGGAACTATAAATACTCCACTACAAGAGACTCGAAAGCCACAGCTCAGAGCTGGAGAGTACATCTGAACTTTGACATTGTTAAGACTGTTCAATCTCTTTGTAACAGAACTCTTTCTCTACTAGGCTATAAGCTTGTCCAGTCTGTAGATGAACTGAGGAATATAACAAAAAGTTTAATGGAGCCCAGGACGTAGTAAAGGTCATTTTTAAGTAAACTACTCATTCATTTTGGAAAACACTTTTATCCAAAGTGACTTATATTGCATTCAGTGTATACACTGAATCAAACAGGACTCGTAGGTCCCAACAAATTATATTTGGTTATGTAATATCGTGCTGATTACTTTTCATATTTTTCA
This sequence comes from Aspiorhynchus laticeps, assembly GCA_023376895.1. Classification (NCBI taxonomy): domain Eukaryota; kingdom Metazoa; phylum Chordata; class Actinopteri; order Cypriniformes; family Cyprinidae; genus Aspiorhynchus; species Aspiorhynchus laticeps. The sequence goes on along the minus strand of JALXFT010003673.1, from coordinate 23,577 downwards.
GTTGGTTTTGACAACTTGCATACAAATTGTCAATGCCATGTACAGTAAATGCAACATTATAGATCCTACTTTGGTGAAAACCTAGCTCATTAATAATAATTAGGTCATGATTATGATGCTTGGTACCTTTCCTTAAAGGAATAGATAATCCAAAAATGAAAATTTTGTAATCATTCACTTACTGTATGATTATCTTTCCTCTATCTCAGTGATTTTTGACCATACAATTGAAGCCAAAGGACACCAAAATGTTTTGGTTACCAACATTCTTAAAAATATACTCTTTTGTGTTCTGCAGAGGAAGGAAAGTCTGGTTTGGAACAACACATTGATGAAAAAATCATGATAGAATTTTCATTTTTGGATGAACTATCCCTTTAACCATGTAAAGTTCTTAATATTCATGAACCAGGCCTTTAGAATAGTATGATGCTAAATAAGTACCCAGGCCCACCCTTTTCAGCCTGTAAATGTGCATTAATGTGACCAAAGAACCATCGACAAAAAGCACAGCAGACTTGCCAGTGATGAACATGCCAATGCTGGTCAAACGATCAAATAAATAGCATGTATCGTCTGTGCAAGACCTTAAATGGCCTTAAGTATGAATGTTGATCAGCAGATATGTCCTTACAACCCCATAAACACTCAAACAGAGATCTAAAATGACTGAAATGTCACTCACTATTGAAAATCCCTCTTCCATGTTCCATGTTAAAAGCAAATTCCCTAATGAATTCAAGTCGGCACAGAAGGTCGAGTTCAGTTTAAATCACTGCCAGACAGTTCAATGTGTTTCCATCCACTGAAGTCCTCTAATTTTTTTTAAAGTCACAACTTCAAAAATTATCTCCCTCTGATGGTTTTGTGAGTCAGAGTCAGTGATTATTTCTAAGTGCAGTGTCAACATTGGGAAAAGCACTTTGGAGCTATGCAGCCACTTTGCAATTTGTGGATAACAGATATGAAACTATACAAATCAAAATTCTCATTTAATTAATATGCTATCTCTTGTTCACAGAGCCCCCTTGAGGTTGAGCCTTTGGCTGCAGCCCATGTGATCCCTTGGGTTAATGTGGCCCTGCTAATTACTGTTTTAGTTCATATCATGGATTAAATTACTAAACCCATGAACACATCACATTTTGGAAGTCTGAGCTCAAATATCTAACAATATGTAATGAAAATGTAATTTCATTGCATACATATGTTGCATAGAAAATGCAGAGATTATGAGGTTTGGGAATATTAAATTGTGCCAGTGTTTAGCCTTAAAATAATCTTGGATTTCAGGATGTCTTTGTAAATTTGTGTTGTTGTTCATGCCTTTCTTCTAGTTCCTTTAAGCAATTTATTACTTCTGTGTGAAACAATGCCCTTAAACGCCAACACTTTTACATATTGGAAATACGCTGTGTAAACAACAGTTCCTCATCTCAGGTATATGATTATTAAATGCAAATCTTCAGCCGCACTGCCAATTAATAAATATGCAGAGAAAAGAGGAAAACTCTATGGTGGACTAAATTATTCCTTTTCATATTGTTTCATTCCTTTGGAATTGGTGGTTCACAATGATATAATATGTTTGTTTCATTCAATTATTTATTTATGGAAAATTATTTATGGAAAAAGGTGCAGAATTATGTGGGACACTGTGCAACTGGTGTATTAGCAGTATTAATGATAGGTTCTGAGTGCTTATTTGTCTGCATGTAAGCTTTCTGTAATACACATGAACACATTGACCTGTGTTATTAATATTTAAGCAGGACTGGTGGCAAATGGAAATGAATCTGAAGCACTAGTTTTGATGTAGCCTAGGTGTTTGTTGCTGCTGTATGGTATTCTCTATGGCCTGCTATTCTCATCGGTTTTCCACTTTCTTTTAATACTTGGCATTTGTGGTGTTCTGCTGAGGCTGGTGCATTTGGTGAAGTGCTGATCATCTTCTCAATGTCAGCAGTCCAGCTTTAGCTTGAAAATTGAAAAAGTGATTACCAAGCGACACGGCCATAATTCAGACTCCCTTTTTGTCAGTTCTTTTTGTTTTCAAAGGAAAGGATACCTGACATTAACATATTTAAAGGATGATAAGTATTGGGTTGATGAATAGGCTACAGAGTAGGCCTAGGCTATTTCCATAGCACATAAATACAAAATCATCAGAAATATATCATTAATTTTGCAAAGATATATGGTGAAAGCTGCGGCATTTAATATAATTCTGAGAATACTGCGAATATAGGGGGATTTTGCGCAAATTAAAATTTGTGAATTGTTCATTTACACGCAACGGTTCAAATGAACTGATTCATTAAAGAGCCATTCCACCGAATGGGTGCCATTTGTGTCCCCAGGACATTATAGGTACAAACATGCATAAAAATTAACTATAAAATACATTTTATTATTAAGCAAAGTGTCCTGCACATTAATCTAACTGCAAAATTAAAATAAATAATTAAAAAAGTTATTAAAAACTACCTAAAACACTGAAAATATAGCATTTGTACATGTCCCCAGTGTCTAACGCTACATTTTAACTTGAAATATAATGTTTAAAATCCTTCAGAAAACATTTTTATTTTGCATTTTTGTGTACCTCCATATCTCATCTGTGCTTTAAATACCTTTATTTCAAAATAAATTGATAATTTTTGGATAAAATACACATTTTAGTCGTGTCCCCAGGTTTTCACTCACTCCTGTTACCCTAACACATTCCCCCTCTAAAAAACTGGGAAAATTCCACAAGACACATTTTCAACATAATATTGCAACATCTGGATCTTCTGAAGGCAATGAAATGATTGGAAGCATGTGGTCTTATTTTCTTTTCTGTATATTTGATGATATTGTAACGGTGGCTGGGTGCGTTATTATAAATACACTGTCCTGTTACCTAAATTATTTCTTAGATGTTACTTGTTTATTTTAAAAATACAAATCTTTGGTGAATAACTATAATTTGCTGAGTATTCTCATAATATTAGCATGTACTCCATGTGGCTAGATTATATGTATTTGCTAATTTTATCCTAAAATCTCTATCCTGTTACTCTCAGTCCTGTTACTCAAATACTCATATATCCTATACTTATATATAGTAACTGAGTAAAAGTAACAGGAGTGAGTAGTGTCATCAGATTTATTCATGTAAATATTAGGCTACATCCATATTAATCTAGATAAATTTGAAAATGCTTCTTTTTCTCAAAGTTTTGGCCTTCTATCCACACTGAGACAATGCTTTTGCCCAGAGAAAACCTATGGTTGTTCCTGCATTTGAAATTACATTCCTGCAAGTATGACAGAAAATGTACTTGAAATATCTGTCCTGTGGCAATTATGTATTAGACTCATATATGGAATGGCGTTTGAGTGTGAGCTACACTATAAGAAATCAAAATCTACAGAAAGACTGAAAAGATATTATTTGTTAAGTTTATTATTGTTAATATCAATTTTACTTCAATATTTAATATTTTTTCGTTATTTATATCTTATCTTATAACCCATCCTCTACCCCTAAACAAAAACCTCTGCAGACCACTAGATTTAAATAGAAACATGATTTGGCCTTTTTTAAAGCAGTGAGGTCAGCTCACTAGTCAGTGTTTAACACTTTCACTATATGCGGGCATTAATACCTCATATGTGTAGTCAAACCTGTATACTAATATAATGGATACTCCTTCCTGTTACCCATTTCATTCCTGTTACTAAATAGTTTTTTCTTAAAAAAAAATAAAATTAAACCACTATTTTTTTAAATTAAGTTTGGTCCATAATTTATCCCATTGTTTAATAAATTGCATCATAGAAAATTGATAAGCTTGAGCTTTGAGTCGCCTTTAAAATGAAAAAAATGGTTTGTGAACTTTAGAAAAATACACCTTGTTTAGATAATTAGTGATTTTTTATAATTTTTTTTTTTTTTTTTTTGACCATGAAACCAACAATTTCTTTAAAATAAACACCTGCGTGAGGGGAAAATGAAGGAATTTGTTGACATAATTTTAAACATGCTTTTTAAAAGACATTAGAGTTTTGGTAACAGGACTGAGAAAAATGTATCCATCTTCCACTTAAAAATTGTGTAAAAAATTAAATAAAGTTACCTGAAATGGACCAGTACAGATTTTGAATAGTTAAATATGTGTATTACTAGATTCAGTCTTTAAAAAAATAGAAAATGATTTTTTTTAAAAAGAGTTTTGGAAGCAAATGGCACCCATTCGGTGGAATGGCCCTAAAATGAATCGGATTTCCTAGCGTTAAATATGACTGAAAACGGAGCACAAGCACAGCCCAGGTGGGTTTATTTTTTTCATTAAACTCAGCTCGCTCGGTTCTGAAGCTTTGGGTTCAATACAATGCGATTAAACAGCAATGTGGCGATTTGTAAGACGAGCTGCCTTTTTGAATGCAGCGAAATCAGCCTCGCGGTACTGAATGCAGCTAATTAGCTATTACTCGCTGTTTTTAGTTGGTTACTCCCCAGTGTTATAGTCTACTTATAAAAGTGGCAGGAAAAAATATTAGATTTTCTCGTTTCATGACAGTGCAATATTATTGCCCAGTGTTATTACTTCCAGTTTTGGATAAAGAAAAAAACAAGTCTGGCTCAAGAGAGGCATTATGAGGAAATGGTTGCAAAAACACCTTACCACACGGAGACTGCGAGATGAGTCAATATCTTCTAAAGAAAGCCCAAGTAAATGTAACCACTGGGTTCTATGCCAGGACATACGTTCTACCCAGAATCCTAGGGGTTAAAAGCACCCTGAGGGAGTAATCCTCCCTCATTTACAATCACTCTCTGCCCTGCAGCTGCTGACTGCAGGGTTATTTCTCAGAGGCCCTGAGAATATATCCATAGAAGAAACTCAATAGAAACGGGATTTAAGATGGAGGGAGAAGAGAAGCCATCTCTCTTTGAACTTAATCTGCAAAGGCAACACAAACCGGCAATAAAGCAGAGTTTATGACACCCTCTGAGAACTGTTTCATTGGCTTTTCCATCGCACCCTGACATACAAAGACACCAGCCGCCTGAGTCAGCCGCACAGTTAATCGCCCATCTCTTCACAGCAATATCAACCCCCTCTGTCCCTCTTAACCCCGCTGACAAATTTAGACCTCCGAGGATGGTGGTAACCGATGTTCAGAGCGAATGTGTGGGTGTGTACAGTGTGCTTTTGTACATGTGAGTAATGTATTAGCATGAAGAGATGGAAGTGAAGTGGCCACAGGTCAAGAGTCTAGCATATGTTCGGTTACCAAGAGAGAAACAAAAGAGGAAAAAATCAACCTGCTCTCTACGAATGACCCCTTTTTTCTTAGAAAACGATCACATAAAGGTCAGGCACAGACTTGTGGGAAAGGAAAATGAGTCTGCTGCAGAAATCATGAACATGAGAACTGGATGTAGCAAATATTATAGAGGTAAATACTGTTTATTTTATAATACAGGTCTACTGTCACTGCTCAAAATGTAAGTTACTATATTTACATTTTCTTTTACATACAGAATTACTAAGGCTGCTAAAAGAAAGGCTGTTTTGCATTTTGTGCTTCGCTTCTAGTATGTGATTTAATAGTTTATAGAATGTGTAAAACACTTTTTTTTTGTGCTGTAGACTCTTAAATATGAATCCTCATTTAAATTATTAAATGCCAAAACCATCTGTCAAAATCAGCAGTTTTCCTGACACATCGAGTCAGGTCCAAAGATGTGAGACCAACAAGGAAAATGTTTATAGTTTGTATTTATTTTTTTATTTAATACAAAATTGTACATTGCATATTCTCAGCATAGCATTTTGAATACATTTTACTGCATTGAACTCTCTGTCTTTGCTTATTAGATTGACAATATTTCTTCTTCTTTGTTTTAAATTAATTAAAATTCTAGTTTTTAGTTTATTTCCAGTTTCAAAGAAAAAAATCCCTGAATTTTAATGTGGTTCAAGGCTTTTGGACCAAACTGTGCAGTCTTCAAATACATAAATACATGGCAACCATGTTTTATTGAAATAAACGATGAAGCATAAACGGATCCTAATTTTTTTTTATATATAAATCCAATATTTTCTGCTCCCTCCATCATGGCAGTCTGAAAATCCATCTCTATCCATCTCACTCTCAGATTTTCAATATCTGCAGTAAAACTTAAGATGAATCACTCTCCAAGCTAACTGTGTTTATCTCTGTGATTCACAAAGACTGATTTGACAAGTACTGTGCAGGCAATAATATACAAGTAGGGTACAAATAAAAATGTGTAATTTATGAACGGCCAAGACATAATCTTCAGACCATTTCTCTGTAGCTTTGAGAAAAAATTATTTGTGTTATCTATCAAATCGGTACATCTGGAAAGCTGTACAAATGATTCAGTACCCATGAGGAAAGCATAGCCTAACGAAAGACTTGCAAATTGCCTTGTTCTCTCCGTCTGCGAAGGTAAATCATAAGTCTACATAATTAAAATAATGAAATGCTCAATTGACGCCCCTCGGGTGCCATTTGCTTGAAATTTCGTCTAAAGGGGGCATGAGACAATTGCTGAAGCAATCCTACACAGCGAGGAGTAATTAGCCATATTACAATTTGCAGTAATAGGCACCATAAAATTGAATCCGAACACTCTCTATATTTCATGAGCCTGTATCTTTTTATAGTCTCTAGTGGGCCCAGGGCCATAGGAGGGGTGCATGATGTTTGACTGATAAAAAAGGAGAGAATCTGAGTGCAGGAATGGAAGAAATGCAGCTTGAGAACAGGACCGAGCGGTAAAGGGGTGTGTAGGTGTATGTATGTGCGCATGTGTGAGTTTGCGTGCGCATATACGACTATGCAAACTTAGCATCTGTTCTGTCAGTGTTTTTCACCAAACCCGGCACCCTCACTTTCACTCCTCCCACACTTTATTTTCTCTAAAAATCACATTCCAGGCATTTCAAGACAATTTTTCCTTCACGAAAGATGATTGCCTACAAGTCAACTTTACAAACCTTAATATTCTCCAACGTGCAGATACGCTAGCTAGTTAGTATTGTGAGTTTCACTTTGTCTGTCAGTGTCCTGGTAGCTTAAAAGCAGTAATGTGCATTTGTTACAGTAAATGGCATGGTTAAGCAGTTACTCATGCTTCATATTGACCATTATACCATGAACTTTGTGTCAAAAATAGCTATGCTGCAAGCGTCATATGATTGTGAACCGTGGCATGCGTTCTGACAGCATACCAGTCAATTTGTTTCCAATATTACCCTTTTTTCCACACTTCTTGTTGTTTGGATATTCTTGGGGTTCTTTGTTGATGTTGTTTTGTACAGAACAACACTGTAAAAATAGCCAGGATTTTATATTGCCAATAGATTTCTTGCAATAAAATATTGTATTCAGAGTTTTACTGTAAGGCTATAAAAACAATAAAATATTATGCTGCATTGTGGAATAATATTGTGAAGAGTTTCGTTTGAAGTCACCATTATGATGACTAGTGTTCCCTCTGGCTGGGAAGTAGTATTTACTTTAAATTAATTGACTCCCAGCAGATGTGTTACAGAACACAGTTGGTTCCACTGTATTACATGGAGAAAATAAGCTCTGTTTATAGGCTAACTTGCAATCTACACTATGGGACTATTATAAGATATGTTACAGAAACAGTATAATCTTTTATAAATAATTAAGAGTTGCTGAGGTGTTTGCAATGCTGTTGTCGTGTGGTGAGCTGAGTAGTAGTTTTTCTAGTGTAACTTTTAGCATGTATTGTCAACCAGGAATGCAAATATATCAACACTTGACAGATGTAACTCAACAATGATGATTTTAGATTTAAAAAACTCATCAACATTACAAAGAAAGTAACATAAAGTGACAAAAATAGCAACATCAAAATAAACAAACAAATTACCTACTTTCATTTTTTTATAATTTATTATAAAGAAATTACTGCAAAATTATTAAATGTCATTTTCAGCAAGCAAACAGTCAAATATCGTGTCGTGCAACACAATTTTTTATGTGGCGGCCTTAGCACACCTAAAAGTACATTTTACAGACAAAACACTGATGTTTTTATGATAGATCTGTGATATAAATAATGAAAGTACTTGTCATGCTTGATCATGCTACTGTCAATGAAAATTGAATTGCAGCGTACTGTTGCTATGGTTATCTCATCTGGAGAACCTAGCTTTGTTTGTTAGCGTCTATTTTGATGACAGGTGGAAATACACACTGCAGGTGAAAAAGAAGTGCACTTTCATAATGTACTTACAGTGCTCTATTTTCACACACTAGTTTTTGTACTTAATATACTAAAAATTGTTATTTAGAACTTCTTAAAATAATCTTCTAAGTGTACTCAAATGTGCTATTTTGGGACAGCATGAATATGAACATGCTTTCTCTGATTAAAAAAGGTATTTAGTTACCACTTGTAGTACACTTAATCCATCAGACACTAGTGGGTTCAAGTGTACTTCAAGTGGTAACTAAATACATTTTTTAATACAGATTATTATTGCAATACTGTACAGTATTTGCCAAAAATGAAGGTAGATAACTACTATCAAGGAATATACCCTACTATAATTTCACACTGTACATTTTCTAGATTGCAACTTATCACACAAGCCTAAGTATGAACTTCAGCTGTATATGAAGATGAGTGTGGAGAAAGGGCAGGATCCCAAAGGCTGGTATGTAGTGGGAGGAGATCACATTAGATTGTGTGTATTATTTATTCCACTGCATTATCAGATTATTTTATCCACCAAACATATGCACCACAGTGGATGAAACGATTGGACGGCTAGTGAAGGGTTTGCACTATACCGCAGTGACCATTGTATGATGAAGGGGAGAGGATTTACAGTACTTCTCTCCCCAAATGTTCTCTCTTTCTCTCTCGCTCTCTCCCACTGGATCAAGGTGCACCAGAACTGTCAGCAAATCCACAATGAATTCCATACAGCACTCATCTTTTGAGTTAACTCATCCATAATTCAGCCTCGACATCAACACACAACTTCACTCAAAGAAGACTTTCGTCCACATTTACCTTGTGTCTGTTAGCACAGATGATATACACACGGGAGAAAGGAAAACTCTCAGACTGAAATCTGTCTCTGGGGAGTGATGGGTGATGTGAAATACTGGAATGATTATATAGGACATGTTTTATGGTTAAAGGACCCCATGAAACTGGAGTTTTCAAAGTCTTTTGAAATTAAGCAAGCATATATGCATTTTAAATGCAGTCTTTGTCTTCCATGTCGCATATTTCTCGTTTCCAACCTTCTGCCCTTGAGATGGAAATACTAATGAATATCACTCTCCAGGACTTGCTTGCAGCTAAACACAAAGATAAACTGGTTTACGGTAATATAGTGATGGTGATGAAACTGTCAAGCTAGGATTTTTCCTGAGCCTTTTAGAGGACAGTAAATTTCACTAATAATTTATAATCAAGCCCAATGGAATTTTATTTTATGAGAACGTATATTGTTTGGTGTCCTCAAGCACCTGCTATTAGCTGCATCTATTAAATGGTGTTGTTGACCTCCGATGAGCTGGAGAGCGAGCCAGTAAAGTATCTGTGCTCAAATGCTGTTGAGTGTTGAGCTACAGTAAATTGTGCACTACGCTTGCATATATAACTGGGTAAATTTTTTTATTGATTTATAAACTCATTCTAAGAAGATAAGGAGGGGGGGCATTTACACAATACCCTTTTCAACTAAAACAGTGTACTGGGTGCCTAAAAAAAAAATGCAAATTTTTGAAAACGGGTGAAAATTATACCTGAGTAAAATACAAAAATGTGAGTTTGTGAAAACTGCAACATCATGCGCATACGTGTTATGTGTTTGCAGGGCCGTCCCTGGCTGACGCGGGGCGCGGGGCCCGGTGCGACCGCACCAGTTGCACCGCCCAAAGGACGGCCCTGTGTGTTTGCATAGTGTTTCTTTAGAATCTGACATTACCAGCTGGCTTGGCTAGCTACAGTGTTTCAAGTCGTTTTCACAATACATGTGAACGGGGATCGTTTTGCTGTATGTACATGAAAAACAAAAAAAATAAATCAGTTTTTAGCACATCGTTGCCATGTAAATGTACCCTAATACTCTAAATGTACCCTAATACAATTCGAATAAAATCGAACACTGAAATGTATTAATAATACTAAATAGTGCTCATTTTAATGTTGTTAAAAACATCTGATTTCATGCTCTCAGCAGCCAAATCATATACTTTGTTAGTGGAAGTTTGGGGATGAAGGGATATCACATAGCCTGCTCATGTTGGCATCTGCCTAATTTGTGCCACAAGGGTTTGAGTCAATGGACACACAGATTTAGACACACAGCACAAGTCAAATCACATTTATTCATATAAGTAAAATAACATGTTTATGTTCATCAATTATAAAACAACTTCAGCTAAAGCAGCTCTACAGACTTGTGTCATTATTCTGCTCAATTCAGATTCATTGTTTATTCAATTCTGTTCAATAAGTGTCAATGTTGCGGTTCATCAATTATAAAACAACTTAAAAAGTAAATCTAGGAAATTCTGTAAAAATAAAGCCCAATTTACTGTTTTGGCTCTTGTATTTGAATTACGCATTGCATTGCATGTTGTGTTTTAGGGTTAAACTTTAGGGTAGACTTAACAGGTAATGACCTGGCTTAAAATGACTAGTACATTTTCCATTTTTCTATAGATTTTTCTTAGTGTACAGAACACAATAGTGTCATTATCCAGCCTCAGGTTTTTGTGTTTTCATCCGATAGTGTCAGATCAGTAATATTGTTTTTTAAGGTTTTGGAAACATTCCTCCTCCCTTTTAAATGTTTATACATTTATTTTGCTACACTAACTATGCATGATTACATTCTTTATAGCATTTTATTAATGGAATTAGAAAAGATCTGCAACCCATATTTGGCACTCCTCCAGTTGAGATCCAGTGAATAATACATTTGCAACATTAATTATCATGAACAATTAGACATCATAGGGGATGGCATATTCACATAACTACAGTAAATATGAGCTTATATATTAAGTACACTGCATCAGTTAGCAATTTGATTAGTACAATTTGAAAGAACTTTTTGTTCTTTTGTTTTCAGCCACAGAAGTTGAGCTCCAGAAGCCCTTCAGCCTGACACAACTGTTGACGGTAACAAATGACAGGCCTCTCCTGGACAAGCAGTCCATCTGTCTGTGTCAGAATAATTGAATTCCGTAAATATAATCTGAGCTCTGTTATGATAAATTTTGAATGATTCCTATCTCTGCAGTCTGTTTTGTGGAGGTTATGACATATGATTCAGACAGATATAAAGATATGGACCAGCTTTGTGGCAAAAATAGGCCAGTAATCCTTCACAGTCCAAGTACACTGCTCCATTTGTTCATAATGATAACCAGATTGAGTATGGGGTCATTTTTTCTTAGAACTTCTGTGTTTGTTTATATCTGAGATGATCTGCTATTGCATGGACATACAGTTCTTCAAATTTGACTGGCCGAGAGGCATTTCAAGAGTGCTGATATGATATAGGCTAAAGTATGATATAGGTAACAGTTCTCTGAGAAGAGTTTGCTTGTGTACCAAAGCTGCTTATAAGCATATTCAGTTAAATATATCAAGCTGAAGGCAGTAACAGAGAGAAGAAACTATGATGATGTTTGTTTTGATCTATGGCTAATTAGATAATTTGAATATCTGTCCATTTTCAGATAGATTCTGCTGAATATTTATACTCCATCTGCTTTAGGCTTAATTTCATTAGTCATAGCTTCCAGCATCACATATAGCTCTGATCCATGTTCTCAAACCACGATAAACTTTAATACTAATTGTGCACCTGAACTATAATTAAGTTTACAGCCTGATCAAATGAGTTTGTAGCCCTGCTATAAAAATGACTTTAAATCAGTTTGTTTTACTGTGCATTAATCATAATATCCTCTGTATCTGATCATCCTTCAAAAGAGCTTTGTTTAAAATCCAGCCATTATTTAGGGTTTAGTCTAGCCTGGCTCAAAGCAAGTCCCAACACTGATAATCCCATCTGATGCATCTGAGCTAGATAGCTCATTGATTGAGAAGCCCATAGCTTTTGTACATGGGAACACAATCGACCAGACTACCAGAGCTTCAATGCAGTTTGTGAGGACAGACTGACAACAAAGGCACAATTGATGTTCTGTGGAGCTTCTGAGGCAGTGGTGTTTAATTAGCCTATGTTGAAAGGCAAGAAAGAGCGTGCTTTACTTGGAGGGATATTTTCGCAAAAATCTCAAGTGATCTAGATTTCTATTCACTCAGCTTTTACTTTTAGCATTGAATGCATGTCATGTTAAGATCAGTCTATTACATTCATTTTCATTGTTTCTTTCAGCATGTGATGCATGAGTGTCATCTAAAACAGATCTCTGATGTAAGCCGTAAACTCAACATGTGATCAGTTCCCAATGGAACTTCTTTGGCTTAGGGCTCATCCAACATCACAGCTCCTTGGTTTTTCTCCCCCAAACCCAGTTAAAACCAGATGCAAATTATGTGAACTAAATCCCCCAATACGCCAGTGCGCACAGTTATGTGTTCCATTCTCACAGACAAGTGTTTCCCAGAGCATATGCCATCTTAGGAGCACGGGAGCATATTGCACATTTAATTAGTCCAAGCTCATTTAATTTACCGACACACATTGGTCTGTGGGACCCATCAGTTTATTGTGCTCTGGTCCTTTTGTGCACGATAACAGAGGGGTTCACCGGGGTTTCCAGACTAGTGAACCTGCTTTATCCTCGCCATATTGCATTAATTTGAGCCACCTGAGCTAGTCTCACACTTTTTATCTGTTCCCGCTCAGTTTGTGATCTCAGTGTCTGTTTAGGTGACACTAGGGTGAGGTTTGACTGGTTAGCATGGTCCAGTTTAACCCCTGTTGCACCATATGGCTGTAAAAAAACATATTTTTATGGCCATTCAGAAAGTTTTGACTGAAATGTTTTTCAAGCAACACAAAAATCACAAATATTTTTGTATATTACAGTTGATGTTTTACCAGTGCCTGAATTTTTTGAAAGACCCTTAAAAGTGTGAAATAGACATTTTTTCTGCCTTTAGGATATTTATCTGGCGTAGGTAGGACTGTTTCTGTGGTGCCATCAGCCAGTCGGTGCTATCATTGCATCATTTTCCTGCAGCTCTGGAGAAATTCAACACAAGGCAATTTTTAGATTAGGGATGCACAGTATATTGGTACTAGAGTTTTTAATATATATTGCTATTGGCCGATATTGAATATGACATTTTGAAAATTGCAGATGTAAAGATCATAAAATAAAATCAATTATTTTAATTACTGAAAAATAATTTTCAATGAGTTTGCTTTTTAACATTATAATGTACAATATATAATAATGGATATTAATTTTTAGATATTCCAATTACGTTTATATAGTATAACATTGATTATAAAATTATTAGCATTATTAACTGAGTGTTAGATAAAAGCAAATGTAATCTAAATGTAAAAATTGTGTAAATGAGCATGCATAATAAACAATTTTTTATCAAGTGTTGATATATAGTGTGTGTATATTTATCAGAATCTATGCATTTTGCAAATTACTCTATTGGTCTTTATAAAAATTATATTTAAGAAAGTATTGATTAATGTGCTAATGCATGCACTTGCATTGAGATTGTATTTTAATTACTTCAAAATAATTAACATCATTACAATGAATTTGCTTCACAACATTATAGTGTTCAATTATAATAAAATAGATGTTCATTTTAAGATATTCTAATTACATTTATATAATAATATATTTATTTATGCATTAATATAAATATTAATTTTAGAAAGGAAATCTAAATGTAAAAATAGTGGAAATGAGCATGCATAATAAATCAATAATGGGCATAATAAATAAATAATAAATATCCAATATTGGATATATATCTATTCACTAATGCCAGTAAAAAAAAAGGGGTCCAATAACCGACATGGTAATAGATTGTATTTGTCAGAATTTAAATGTGTATTAAATATCACTCCATTCTTTTTAAACATTTATATTTAAAATTGCTATATTGTTGTAGAGAAGATGCTACTTTTTGGGGATAATTAAAGAAACATCAATCACTTACTCTCTTAAATCTGAGCCTAGCATTCGTACTTTAATCTTCAGCTGAAAACAAATACAAACACATCTATTATCCTTCCATATTACCTGATAGTGCCATGAGATGGACATGCTATCTGCTTTTTTAGAGAGCATCTTTGTCCAGTAGCTCACTAGCAAGTGACTAATGGAACTAAATGGATCAAGGGAAGTTTATTGGCTTATCTGAAGACATACATGACTGAATCCAAGTGTATTTGAAAGGGGTCTTAAAAACCGAGCCAGTTATCTGTAATGGGAAAGATGAAATGCTCCTGCCCCATTCTGACAATGTGATTTAGGCAAAAATCAATGGAAAGATATGGTATAAGAAACAAAACACATCTCTCTCAGACTTTCCTCCCAAGCTTTTATGTAATCAATTAGGGCATGATTCAGTTTTGTCACTCTTAAAAGCCCTTTTTTTTCTTTTCTTTTTTTTTACCCCTTTTAACCTTTTTGTGAGTCTAGGACATGTGTCATAGTCTTCTGTTGTTGCTCAGTTCCCTTGTGGGTATGACAACTATCACTGTCACTTCTACACAAAAAGAGACTGATGATTTGCGTATGAAAGCATAGTGGCCATTAAATATACAGAAGTTGAATGTGAAGAATACATTAGTACCGCAGAACATGCTTTTTGTCACAAAAATGCTAAAGCAATGTTCTTCCACTGGGAGACATACAGTAGCCCTGATCCCTCAATCCATTATCAAGCTAGATCTGTGCGCCCTTGAGCATTGCATTCAGCGCTGCTGCGTATTATACTGTTTCATTGTTTAAAATCAATGGAAATTTGAATTGTTCAATACAAGGAACAAAGAATAAATTGTTCTAGTAATGCTAAATAAAATCATGCACAGGCAGAAAATGAATTCAATTGGAAGTAAGATTGTTGAAATATATTATTTATATGTCTGATTCGTTGTGCTTCTACAGCATATTTGAGGTAAAGAACGATTCAAATCAATAATCTGAATCAATGGTCTTAGTCAAAATGAATGGATGTGAAATTCTGTGCTTTTGTCAAGGTTTTTGAAAAGGTCATACTGTTATGTAAATGTTTATGTGAATTTATTTTTCCAATTTGATTATTAAAACAAAGAGTTAATCTATATTGAATGAACGATCAAAGACCATAGCTCAAAAGTGACTAGTGTCTTTTGATTCTCCAGGGAAGTGTGTCTAGCGTGATAATCGACACTGACAAACTTGCTTTTGCCCCATTTGATTCACCACATCTGAACACAGCTACATGATGGGAATGTGGGTCAGGCATTTAAACCAGTGACCTAAAGATCCAAGCATCCATCCTAACTTACCAGAACGTGTTTTTGATAGTCAAGAGAAAACGAAAGAGCATAGATAAATAAAACCCTTTTTGGTTTTTGCTGATTTACTCAGAAAATGTTTAGCCTGTAGCTTCGAAGTTTTGCCTCAAACATCTTTGACATTATCAATCGATTAAAATTAGAATTTAAGTCAGATACAATTAAATTAATAATGATGTATGTTATTATATGTATAGGTAATACA
Organism: Aspiorhynchus laticeps; assembly: GCA_023376895.1. Lineage (NCBI taxonomy): Eukaryota > Metazoa > Chordata > Actinopteri > Cypriniformes > Cyprinidae > Aspiorhynchus > Aspiorhynchus laticeps. The sequence continues at coordinate 7,827 of JALXFT010003673.1, read as the reverse complement.
TCTACCTTATTAGTGGCTGTTTCTGGGCCAATACGTAGTCAAAGCCTGTAATATTCAGTTAATACATATTTAAAACAAACTAACACATTCTCACTAATGAAAAACTGTGAGTGACGACACTTTGACCATTCCAAGATGGTGGTTGCGACCAGTCGAATGTTGGCAACTACCTACACTCTTAAAAATAAAGATGCTTCACGATGCCATAGAAGAATCTTTCTTGTCTAAATGGTTCCATAAAGAACCTTTAACATCTGAAGAACCTTTCTGTTTCACAAAAGGTTCTTTGTGGCGAAAGAAGGTTAGATTATAAAATTCAGATTATAAAAAGGTAATAAAGAGATGGTTCTTTAAAGATCCTTTGACTAAATGGTTCTTTGTGGAACCAAAATGGTTCTTCTATGACATCGCTTTGAAAAACCTTTTAAGCACCTTTATTTTTAAGAGTGTTTACATATCTATGGTTGCATAGATTTGTATAGGTACACCCTTCTGTATTATTTATACCCTTTTTGTATTATTCTGTGATGGTATGTGATAAATGTAACAGTAAATTAAAAAGTTCTGTTATGTGAATTTATGTATATGTACACCACTAATTATTATTGACAGCAAAGTAAAGACTTCAGTGTTCAAAAGATTTTCAACATGATAATACTTAATAATGTGATACCGAAGACTGGAGTAATGTCATTGCAGAAATAAATTACATTTTAAAATATATTCATATAGTAAAGTTATTTTATTTCACAATATTACTGTTTTTACTGTATTTTTGATCAAATAAATGCAAAAAAGTTTTCTTTCAAAAAAACATTTTTTTTTAAACTTACAGACCCAAAACTGTTGAACGGTGTACTTTTTTCAGATGTATGTGAAATAGTTTGTATTTTTGGACTGTCAAAAATTATATATGCCTATATGCATTTTCTGTCATTTTCCTGCTGTTTTCTGTACAACTGTTCATGGAGACTGCCATTATGCAAATGGAAGTCAGGTCAGGCCATAATTCTTTTTCAGAAAAACACTGCCTGTAAACCTCAAAAAAGAAAGAACTGTGGTTGGTTATTTGAAAAGAGTCACGACAGGAGACTGCAATTACCCCTGCTCCCCCTACTGTTAACTATTAGATTTTATTTATCATTGTCTGGTTAAAAACAAAGAAAGTTTCTATCTTTTTAATGATTAAAGAAGATACTAGGGACAGTGAACAGCAGCACATCGGCGCAGCCACTTCTGTCTCATCAAGCCTTAGGTAGGCTTAATGAATGGCTCTTTGCACTCACGATTCTGTCATTCATGTGTCAGTTTCTAACTGTCTTTCTCTTGTCCTCTCCTGACTCTGCTTTAGGAGAGCCCCGCTGTTCCTCCCAATTAAGAAAGTAGAGCTGCCCAGTCACCCGCCGCTCACAACACTTTCTGACTTATCCTGTTTTCCACTTCCACTTCCAGACTGATGGGGTAAGGAGACGTGAAATAGCAAAAGCTTTGACATCAACATTTATTTAAAGTAAATTACCCTTCCTACAGCCACTGTACCAAACAGAAGAGTTGAAAAGATTTCTTGACATGTTGTGCATGAATAAACATGATACATCCATGCAATTTGGAGAAATTCAGCATTACATCACTTGCTCACCAATGGATCCTCTGTAGTGAATGGGTGCCATCAGAATGGGAGTTCAAACTGCTGATAAAAACATCACAATAATCCATAAGTAATCCACACGCCTCCAGTTCATCAGTTAATGTCTTGTGAAGTTAAAAGCTCCATGTTTGTAATAAATAAACACTCAAATATTTAACTCTCTGTCTATAATATGGCTTTAAAAATCGTCTTGTCTGAATCAGGAGAGAAACGTGCACAGATTAAGTACCGTTTGATAACAGTCCAAAACAAATATGCTAGTGGAGTTTGATTTTGACAACAGAGAATGGATTTTTCACTGAAGGAAGCATTGTTATTATGGACTCTTATTTTGGTCATAAGCAATGGTTTAAATTAAAACATCTTAATGATGGATTTGTTTATTGCAAATAAACTAAACAAAAAAAATGCTTTTTACTTCACAGAATGTTAACTGATGGCCTGGAGTCATGTGGATTACTTATGGATTATTGTGATGTTTTTATCAGCAGTTTGAACTCTCATTCTGACGGCACCCATTCACTACAGAGGATCCGTTGGTGAGCAAGTGATGTAATGCTGAATTTCTCCAAACTGCATGGATGTATCATGTTTATTCATGCACAGCATGTCAAGAAATCTTTTCAACTCTTCTGTTTGGTACAGTGGCTTTAGGAAGGGTGATTTACTTTAAATAAATGTCGATGTCAAAGCTTTTGCTATTTCACATCTCCTTACCCCATCAGTCTGGAAGTGGAAGTGGAAAACAGGATAAGTCAGAAAGTGTTGTGAGCGGCGGGTGACTGGGCAGCTCTACTTTCTTAATTGGGAGGAACAGCGGGGCTCTCCTAAAGCAGAGTCAGGAGAGGACTTTTGCATTCTGACGGCACCCATTCACTGCAGATGATCCATTAGTAAGCATGTAATGCTAAATTTATAATAATAATTAAAAGCTCATCTAATGTATATCTTTGATGGCATAGGGTTTAATATATTTTTAGCAAATATTAATTTCTGGGTGAACTTCCTTTAACAACCCACTTGAGGGGAAGATTATAGACTAAAATGCCTGTTTTAGGCTTCAGAAAAGCTGGAATGTACTGCTTCTAATGTTTTTTGTCATTTATGGTCTCTCTCTTTTGGAGCTTGACAGATCCCGTCTTTATTTCAATATATTGATTACATCACATGATTGTGTCATGCATAATAGATTATATATATATAATATATATATATATATATATATATATATATGACAGCATCATTGAAGTTTGTGCTGTTTTGGATGAAGTGAGACCTGTAGATGCAGACATTCATTATCAGATTAATGCAGGAACTACATGTGGATATTTTTATAAACTCTTTGCATTCAAGACCTCAAAGCTTTTGGCATTTACTAGTATATGCAGAGATGTTTTCAAAAAGATCTGGCAGCATATTTATTTTTCCTTCATAGTGATGACCCCCAACAAAATCATATTATGCCTCAGACTTTTGTGTACAACATAAGTAAATCCATTAGCGCTTAGAGAATTTCCTTTTCAGAGCTCTGCAGAAAAATAGGGGTTCATGAGCAAGTCCAGCAGTTCTCAAGGATGTGATGCTTTTCAAAGCACCTGTCATCTCTTATGAGTTAATGTAAAATGAAAAAAAACAAACAAACACAAAATTGCTAAAAGCCACATGGGAGCTGGTGGATGCTCATAAGAGCATTTATTTGGAATAAGTCTAAAGCATGGCATACGCTAAATGACTTGTGTATGTTATGTACAGCATTGCAAAACCACAATTTACCAAAAATACATCAGTGAAGTACCCTTGTGACCAGGTTAATACTGTTCTTCAGATAATTAGCACATGGCTCTCTGCAGCCTTAGGTACAGCTTGAACTTTGAGGAGCTTTCTGAGTCACAGAGCTGATGTAAGGGACTGATCAGATGTGCAAACCTCAGGACATCTGACCTGACCTTGCCTCACTCAACTAAAAACATATCGTATTTAATGAGAGAAAGGGGAAAAGTTGAGTAAGAGAACCCTGGGGAACAAGGTGACCACACTATGACAAGATTAAAAGACTTTGATTTGGAAATGACATAGCAACTGACATAATTTATGTAAAACATGATGTGAATCATTTTTCCAAATGAGTTTTTATTATTTTGTTAATCATAGTTTTAAAAATGTAATGTATTATGTTTATATTTTAATATTTTAAAATTTTAATGTGACCTTCATATAACAAAAAGTAAAGAACTAAAATGTGCTAGTTTAAATAAAGATCAACCCATGGGACATAAAAGTGCCTGTAATTGAAGAAACACTTAGAAACAGATTAAAGTATGTGAACTGAACCAGAGAAGCCAAATTGGATTAGCTAAAAATTGATTACAAGAACAACAAAAAGAGAAAATAACGGGGAGGCACCTTGCAGTACAGAAAATTGGCTGCTGAATCCCCATAACTCAGTTACTATGCAGATGTCGAAAATCTCATATCCATAAATAAAATTAGTCAAATAAGTCTGTACATTACTATACCTTTGGGTTTCACTTGCATCCTTATATCTTCTTGTTGTATTACTGTTGATGGCAAAAGAGAGAATCTTACTAACTCTGGAAAGATTTAAAGGGCATTCACAGAGGCCGTTTATATTTATTTCAGATCAGTCCTTGGAAATTATAAAAGTTAATGTGCACTGGATGCAATAATAAGAATCCATTGCTGTGGAGCTGGCACTTATCATGTATTCAGACAAACTAGATGATCAGGTCCTTTGGAGTTTTGGAATAAAGTAGTCTATGTTTGGAATTGGAGTTTGGAGTTTGGAATGAACAGCCGCTGACGCCCTAGAGCTCACATCACCGAAAACATCGAGGCAAACTTTCAAATAGATGTGACCTTTATTAACAAACCGCATATTTGATGCCTACATTCTTGCCTAAAAAACTCTCAAAACTACATTCCATGACACAAAAACAGTATTATTTATAATATTATAGTGGATTTGGCATCCGCCACTGTGAGAAATACTGCAAGTGGAGTGATACAAACAGTGAAACGGTTGGAGTTCTGTTAACACTAGAATATCACACTGCTGGAAAAGGCTCTCAGCCAATCAGATTCAAGGACCAGAAAGAACTGGTTATACATACATGTGTGTATGTATAACCATATATTAGTGCTGTCAAACGATTCCAAAATATTGCATCCAAAATAAAAGATTTGTTTACATAATATATGTGTGTACTGTGTATATTTATTATGTATATAAATCACATGCATGTATATATTTAAGAAAAAATTTACGTTTATATATTAAATATATTTATAATGATATAAATTATGTAATATAATATATACATGTACATAAGTAAATATTTTCAAAATATATTCTGTATGTGTGTGTATTTATATATACATAATAAATATAACAATGAACTACAGTATATTATGTAAATAAAATTTATTTGGATGCGATAAATCACGAATAATCATTTGACAGCAATAATACAGTATATAAATATATATGCTGCTGCTGAAAAGTCAGTAAGATTTTAATGTTTTTTAAAATTTCTTCTTCATAGCTGTAGCTATTTGATCATACAGATTTGTGAAATATTATTGCATTTAAAATACATTTTAATATATTTAAAATATATATTGTATTGAAAAATGCTAGCATCTTATCACTTATGTACATGATTCAAAATATTCAATATGCTGATTTAATCAATGTTAACTTGTCTCATATACTGTGATTATTGATTCTCGATTAAAATTAACAAACTTTAAATTGTGTTACAATATACAATGTATTCAAAATTTGTCAGCACAAATTAATACTATTATGATAGCAAATAAATAGTATATAATATATTATCATTTTAACAAATCTGTAACTTGTATTCATCAAAAACGATTTTGAAGCGACAGTTTATTCAAATATTAATTTTTTTCTGTATTTTTATATATAAATAAGCTTGATAAGTCTTCTAACTACTATCAGAGGCGGTATATATATATTATATAATATATATTATTATTATTATTTTTTATTGCCTTGTCATGTTGATTCAAAACTACTTACAACCCATTCACAACAGCATACATGCATGTTTAATTTCACATCACTACAAATGTTGTGTTTCCTTAACTGTTCCATGTTGCAGTATGCTAATAGGCTCCATTACTGGTCAGTGAATTGTTTACCATGCTTTCTCGATATAGCCTGTAAGTGCTTTGATAATGAATGCAGTACGCATGGACATTTGCAGAGAGCAGAAAAACAGATTGCATTAAAGCTCAGCTTTTTGTAGAGCAGAAAAATGATTTAACTATGTTGCATCTGTTTCAAGGAAGGCTTAGCTAATAGTGATCATAAGGCTTTAATAAATCTTATCTGCTAATCTCAGTATCTATATTCAAGTGATAATATACAGTGAGTTAATTTTATATGTACTGTGTATTATATTAAAGCTTCCACGAAGAAACTAAATAGTGCATTGTGGTACATTTTTACAGTATGAATCAAGAGAGAGCAAGTCTGTGTGGAGTGACATGAGAGAAATAAAAGTAGCTTTGTTTCAGATGAGTGATGTGATATACAGTGTTGTCATGGTGATTGACCTTATTACAAACTCACAGATTTAAACTACTACACAAAACATTAATTTATGGACTGGAGTTGTGTGGATTATTGTGTTGTTTTTATCATCTGTTTGGACTCTCATTCTGACGGCACCCATTCACTGCAGAGGATCCATTGGTGAGCAAGTCATGAAAAATTTCTCCCAATCCGATGAAGAAACAAACTCATCTCCTTCTTGAATGGCCTGAGGGTATGTAAATGCTCAGCATCCCACGTGATCGTTGATGAGGACTGTCAAATTCACATTAACAGCTTCATTAAGGCAGGAATAAGCAATCGGATTTCTCACATTTCCTGTATTGTTGGCAGAGGATGTTTCTTTAAAAATGACCTTCTTCTACAGTGTCTCACATTAACATTGGTTTTTGTAATTTTGTAATTAGTTTATTTGCATAAAGCCCTAAACAGTTACACTGCCATCTCATTAAATATGATTCTAAATTATTAGAAGTTAAGAACAAACAAGGCAGCAACGTAAAATTGATAATCTCCTTTCTTTGGGGCAATTAAACATATCACTCCACGACAGCCATGCTCCGATAAGAAAACATGATATGTATTTTCTAGATCAAAGCCAAGCAAACTCTTTGATTGTTTCTTGCGCTGTTGGTTGAAAACAGAGATGATTAAAAAAAATAAATCAATTCCCTGCTGCCTGTTGTTTTAGGCTACTTTAATCAAAGAGCAGACATGTAAATAAATGATGCTTTCCTCAATTTCCTGTAGTGTTTTGCTCGCTCACTGTAATTGATCTTTCAGAAGTCCTTGTGCTGAGCCTGAAGACTAAGATGCATCTCAGTGGAATGAGTGGATGTGTATGTAGACAGAGATTACGGTATGTCTTGTGTATTTGATGCTAAACATGGCTGACAATGTGATAAATCCTTGAGCAGTCCCTTTCAAAAGAGGAAACGCACATATAAAGTATATATCATTATCATTGTTGAAATCTCTGTATTTATTTTGTCACTTATAGTACATGTTTTTGGTTGTGTTTTTATTTATATATTTGTTGTTGTTTTGCTTTTATCTCTCAGTGCAGCTTTTTGTATCAAAAGGTTTTATCTTCAAAAAAGAATTTGATTAAATACCTTTCAAAGCCTAAAGGATTTAAAGTTCCAATCCATCTGTTAAAGTGTGACAAAGGGAAGAAAGAAAGCTTTTATTTATTAAGACATGGGTATTAAAGCTAAAGAACTAAGTGAAATGGTGGCAATGAATAATGCAAAGGTTTTTATTAGTAATATGAAGTGTTTCATTCTGATTTTGTTTGTCATCTGATAATCAAGCTTATCTGTTAATCTCCGAGGAAGAACGTTTTCTTTTTTATTCTTACTCAAAACTAAAACTGTTGAAAAAAGTTGTTGGTAATTGAAATAAAATTTAAATAATAGATAAAAAAAGAATGAAAATTCAAAATGTTGCCTTGGCAGCTAACGGAAATAAAATAAATAAAGTTACTGTACTAAAATTACTCAAACTAAAACTGAAATAAATTAATTTAAACTAAATAGAAAGAAAATGAATACAAATGACAAAACACTACAAAATT